>AUXH01000379.1:0-18926 GCA_000482145.1 Strigomonas culicis | reverse complement strand
GAGAGAGAGAGAGAGAGAGAGAGCGGTGTGTAGGTGTGTGGCATGCGTGACGTGTGTGGAGAGAGAAGGGATGTAGGCCGGTGTGTATGTGTGTGTGTCTGTGGGCTCCTGTAAGCAAGTTAGAGAATCGGCAGTCTGTGGAGAGACAGTTGCTTTTGGTTTCACCTCTTGTGGTCCCCCTCTCCCCTCCCCCCTTTTTTTTACTATGAACTATTACACTCGTTTCTTTGATGAAGCTCTCAAGTTTTATTTTACCCCCTTTTTTTCTTTCCTTGTTCTTACATAACAATATAACGCAAGTATCATTTTTTTTTCAACACAAAAGAAAAACAAAAAGGTGGGGATTCCTGCTATACACGCAGAAGTACCATTCTTTATTGCCCTTCTGGAATGCGTGTTCGGACTTTATTGTCATCATTCTTTTTTTCTTTTCTTTAAACAGTATTGCAATCATCTTGCTCTCCCTCTTCTTGCCTTGTGAAGGTATCTTTTTTTTTTTCTGTTCATTTCATTTGGAGTGCTGTGTGGCTTCCACTCCAACAATACCAGAAGAAAAGCAGAAAAAAGAACTTTTTTTTTAGTAACCGGATTGAGCGGGAAGGGACTCCGGTGACGTCATGAGCATCGCTGCCGGCACCGCGCTCTCCGCGACCGAGCGGATCCGCAGTGTGGCCCCGATCGTCGAGGGGAGCGCGCTCCTTGTCGGCACGGACACCGGCACCTGCTTTCTGTACACGCTGGATGGCAGCCAAGACGCGCACGAGCTGCACCCCGTGTGGGGCGGACGGCTTCACGAGGGGCCCGTGTACGACATGGCGTGCTCGGACGCCCTCCACGCGGTCACCGCCGGCCACGACGGCACGTGCTGCCTCCTCGGCCTCGATGTGCTTTTTCGGCGGCCGCGCTGCCCACTCGTGGCGGCGGAAGGTGCCGCGGGGTCCGTCACGCGCTTCGCGGACCACACGATGCCGGTGGTGGCCGTTGCGTGGTTCAGTGACGGCCGCACGCTGGCCTCCCTGAGCGTCGACGGCGTCCTTGCGCTCCGCGACGTGACCCGCGCGGTGCCGCTGCTGCGCGTGGCGTGCGGCTTCCCCGCCGCGTGCCTCGCGCTGTCGGTGGACGAGACGTGCTGCTACGTCGGGGGCGCGCGGCTCGCCGCGCTCGACCTCTACGCGGCGCGGCGGCCGGACGAGCTGCTGCCGTCCGCGCCGTCCGGGGAGCCGCTGCAGTGCACCTTCCTTGCGTGGCAGGGCGCGGACGCGGTGCAGAGCGAGGCGGCGCCCGGCGCCTTCATCCACGCGCTGCGGGTGTCGCCGGTGGACGGCGCGCTGCGGGCGGACTTCGCGGCCGTCGACAGCGACGGCGCGGCGCGGCGGTGCGGCGCGGCCCACTGGGCGACCGCCAGCGCACCGGCGGTGTACGCGCCGGAGGCGCAAGGCGGCGGCCGGCTGCCGCTCCGCCGCGCCGCGCCGTGGCTGGACACGGTGCGGCTGCGCGTCGCGCCGGCGGCGCCCGCCGTCGTGTCGGCGTGCCGGCCGCGGCAGCTGCTGCGCCGCGTGGCGCTCGACTACCCTTCCTACGCGGCGCTGCTCGCGAGCGACTACGACACGGCGTCCTTCTCACGCGAGGAGGCGCTGGCGGTGGAGAAGAAGAAACAGACCGAGCTGCAGCGAGACTGCGACTTGCTGGTGCAGGACCTGAAGAACTTGCTGCATGGTCGAGAGAAGAAGCCGTCCAGCGGGAAGCGAGCTCGGCAAGGCGATGCCTAGGCTCTCGCGTCCATTTATACACATTTAAAATCCACGCATCGTTTAAATACGCTAACACCACAACACCCACATCTACAAATAATCAGTTTCTTTTTTTTTTTGCGCGACAAGCTGTAATATTGATCGAATAAGAAATCATAATCATAAAAAAACAAACACACTCGCAAATAGGACCTCCTCTACAGTTAATATGTTTAGTATGTTCTTTCTTTTTTGTATATGTCTGATGTGCCTTGTTCACGTACTCTCTTCTGTTGCGCTTCATCTTCATCCTCTACCTTTTCACACTTCCTTCCCAATGAAACAGCGGTAGTAATAGAGTAGATAGAGATCTGAAAAAAATAAAACAGAATAGGTGACACCTGAATGGCCACGCCCAACTTGGATGCCGTGCTGGGCGAGCCGCTGACGCGGCAGCTCGTGGCGAAGGCCGGCGGGCTGCTCGCCCTCACGCAGCTGAGTGACAACGCGCTGCGCCACTTGGGCACGGAGGACTTCAACCCCGACACGGCAGCCGCGCGGCGCGCGATGCAGCTCCACGCCGGCTATCTGCTGGACACCCCCGTCTTCAAGATGTACTTCCACGACGAGGACGGCGACGTGGCCCAGGACCAGCACAAGTCCGCGCGCAAGGCGCTCGCGCAGTTGGCGCGGAAGTGCACCGTGCTCGCGAAGGCGGACCTCTCCGGTGCGGCCGCGGACGGTGCGTTGGGACTGGACGAGTTCCAGCGGCTGAAGGAGTCCTTCTCTCGTCTGCTGACGGAGGCGAAGGTGGGCGCCGTCGACACGCAGGCGCTGCCGGCGCCGCAGGCGCACCGCCGCGGCGACGCCGCGACGAAGAAGCGCGGCGGCGTGAAGGCCTTCAAACGGCGCGAGGCGATGAAGGAGCCGGTGAGTGTGGTGCAGCGGGCGCTGTCGCACGTGAGGATGGGCGTCAGTGAGGAGGAGCAGCGCCGCGCGCTGCTGGAGCGGCGCGATATCCAGGTCGAGCTGATGAAGGAGACGGAGCGCGATGTCGCCAGAGAGAGGAAGCAGCGGAACGAGAGGCCGGTGGACGAGTATGATGATTTAATGAATCTTGCACTGTAAATACACATCTATTCTTCTGTCTATTACCCTCCACTCTTTACTATCGTTTCAAAGAAAAAAAAATTCTTTTGCTTTCGGAGATGGCTCTACCATTTTTTTTTTCTTCCCTTCCCTTCTTCATCTTTTTTTTTTGTTATTACTTTACGCATCAGTCCGAGGAACAAGTAGTTTTTTTCTTCTTTCTCTTTTTTCCCTTCTCACTTGGTTTTCTGCATGTTACACCTATAACTATAGTGGCTATCTATTTTTTTCCCTCCCATTTTTGTAAAACTAGGTAGATCCAAAAAACAACAACAGCAACATGATCAATCGTGTTAGTACCGGAGAGAGTTCGTCCGAAAACGGCCCCCTCTCACTCGTGTCGCCGGTGCCCTCCCCCGACACGAGCCAGCGGGCCCAGGCGACGCAGGTGGACGGCTCGCCGGCGCGCCACCCGCTGTCCAGGGAAGGCGCTGCCACGGCCAGCCCCACCCCCTTTGCTCTCTTTCCCCCCCCGCCCTCGCTGCAGCGCAACGCGCGGTACGGCGCCGCGGCGAGCTCCCCGCAGCCGGACCTGTCGGAGGCCCCGCCAAAGACGCAGAGTCCGTTTGCCCATTTCCCGCCGCCGCCGTCGCTCCGCGACGGCGCGAAGCCGCACGCGAACGGGACGGTGCCGCAACAGCTGTTTGTGTCGCCGCCGCCGTCCGCGGCTGCGCAGCGGAGCCCCTTTACACTGTGCCCGCCGCCGCCCGGCAGCAAGGGCGCGGGGCCGCACGTCGGCGGCCGCGCGGACTCCGAGGTGGGCGTATCGCCGCCGTTCCCGTCGGCCGCACCGCTCACGGTGCGGCGGGACACGAAGGGGCTGACGCGGCCGAACGCCGCGCTGGAGAGCGACTGCGACTTCGGCATCGGCGAGCCGCTCTTCGACCAGCGCGTCTCGTTTTCGCTCGTGCGCACGACGCCGAACTCGAAAAACGCGCCAAGGGCGAACGACGAGATGACGTCGCGGCTCGACACCGCGTCGATCTCGCCGTCCGACCTCGTGTCGGACCGCAACACCGTCGCGGATGTCCTTGTGCGCAACCCGATCTCTTTCCACCCGCGCCCGCCGCCGCGGCGCGGCGATGAGGAGCCGATGCGGGAGAGCGCGACGCTGACGGTGTCGCTGCGCAGCCGCAGCGACACCGCCACACACGCGCCGAACGAGAACTGGCACATGCGGCGCGGCCGCCACACCGTCTACGCACAGAGCCCGCCGCCGCTCGACGCCCACTCCCTCGGCACGCTGGACCAGTCGCTCGATCTCTCGGCCATGTCGGACCGCTCCGTCCTCGAGGCGATCGGTGCGCACGTGCGGCCGCACGGCGCACGGCCGGCCGCGCCTGCGGCGCCGCCGCCGCCGCCGTCGCCGCCACCGCCACCGCCGCCGGCCGTGCGGTTCAGCGCGGTGGATGTGGAGCCGCACATCCCGTTCCACTGCAGCCCGAGTAGGCTGCTGCGCGCGGCGCCGAAGGCCGACGCGCATCCGCGGCGCCAGCGACAGCTGCCGCAGAGCCACATAAAGGCGCACCAGGCTTTTCTCAAGATGTGCCAAGACCCGATCGACCGCACCGCGAGAGATTGGAACGAGGAGTTCCAGTTCCTCTCCGCGAACTTCATCCACTATCACACATTTGAGAAGAACTCTTCGGAGAAGATGGCACGCTTCACCTTGGAGTTTGAGACCTACGCGAAGAAGCTCGTCGAGAACTACATGAGCGCCTTCAAGCCGCAGGCGGACGCGGCGCCGGGTGGGGTGGCGGCGGGCCCCCGGCCCTCGCGGGACCGCAAGGAGGGCTGCGTGCGGATCGGCAACATGGTGCTGCGCGTGTGGCGCGACGCAAAGCTGGGCCTCAACTTCCAGCGGTGCATCCGCGCCTTCGCGCTGTGCCGCCCCGGCCGCCTCTACTACCCACTGATCGCCACGTTTCGCGTCTTCCACGTGAGCGTGTCGGTGATGGCGATCGTGCCGCTGGCGCGCGACCGGCCGCCGGTCTACCGCGGCGACGGCGGCTGCGACCCGGTGCTGCACGTGCCACTGCGGCAGCAGCTCGGCTGCATGCTGGACTGCCTGAACTCGAAGCGCTCCCTGTACACGGACGAGAACCTGCCGGGCATCGAGATCCACGAGGGCCTCGACGGCCGGCTTTACCTCCTGAACCCGCTCGGCATCCTCCCGCCCTTCATGAGCTCGACGGGGCCCGCGGTGCCGCTGCGCCGCATCTCGCACCTGCTGAAGCAGCCGGAGCCGGAGCCGTACTTTCCGCCGCCGATGAGCGCCTACGCGAAGGACGTGGCGACCATCCACTTCCAGCTCGCGCAGGTGCTGAACGAGCAGACGATGGAGGCGCGGCTGGAGGAGCTGGTGAGCGCGCTCCACGTCAGCGGCCTCAATGTGTGCCTGCTGCCCATGGTCGCCGCGGCGCTGCTCGCGACACCCAAGGAGGACCAGGAGGAGTACACGCGGACCCTCGTGATCCTTACCGGCGTGGAGATCATCGCGCGGACCGTGCGGCACGTCATGTTCCAGGAGGCGCGCCTACACTACGGGTCGCGCATCCCACTGCATCAGGTGAACGTCTACGTGGCGCGCGCGGTCGGCACCTTTGTGAGCGGCGCGTCGCCGGCCGCGTTCGTCGACGGCCTGCTGCCCTACATGGAGGAGCGCTTTGTGTTCGACAAGGCATCGCGCGAGGAGCTGCGGGAGGCGCTGACGGCGGTTGTGGACAGCAGTGCGGAGGCCATCACCATGCGGCTGACGCGGCTCTGCGGGCTGCAGATGATGCGCGGTACGGTGGGGCAGGTGTTGGTGTGTCCCAGCCACCAGAACCTCCACAGCTTCTTCCAGTCCAACTTCAGCAACGTCGCGAGCTACCTGACGCACTGGTGCGCGAACAGCTCGACCAAGGTGAAGAACAACTTTGTCCGTCCCATTAAGGTGCAGAGCCACATCCTGAACGACCGCGTCGATCTCGCCTGGGTGGAGATGCGTCAGCTGCTGTTGGACCGCGCCGGCCGCTCGAACGCCCCGTTCGTCGAGTCCTTTCTGTGGATGGTCGGCGCGCTGATCGCGGCCCTGGCGGGCGACACGAGCGCCGCCATGACGCTCATCGACAAGGCACGCCTCGTCGTGGAGACCGTCCCGGCGTACATGGTCGGCGCGGGGGAGCACCACACGGTCATCCCGCGCTACCCCTACTACGTGATGGGCCAGGTCACGGTGCTGACCTGCAGCGTTTATGTCTTCTGCATCGCGAAGAAGTACAGCGAGGCGGAGCAGTCCGGCACGGCGGCGCTGCGTGCGCTGGACAAGCTCAACAGCGGCAACTACGAGGATCTGACGTCGCTCCGCGAGGAGGTGATGCTGGCCTTCATGGAGGTCGCCGCCCACGCGGAGAGCGTGGAGAAGCTCATCAGCATCGACAAGCTGTGGCTGAAGGAGGGCCGCGGCGGCGCCTTCAGTCCGCGCGCCGCGCGCATCAGCGAAATCCTGGGCTCGCTCTTCCTGGAGAACAACATGTACAGCCACGCGGTCGAGCGCTTCTCGGACTGCCTGACCATCACGGAGAACCTCCTCGGCGAGCGGTCCGCGGCCGCCGGCGAGTCGCTGAACAAACTGGCCTTCGCGTACTACCGCTGGAACGTGCACACCTACGGCACTGTCTGCAGCTGCCTGCTGCACCGCGCGGAGGACATCATGGTGGACGCCTACGGACGGTACTCGCCGATGCACCTGAGCGTGGTGGAGAACATCATCACGGTGTTCATCGAGCGCGGGTGGTTTGTCGCGGCCTCAAGCCGGCTGCACGCCATCCAGAACCTGCCGGCGCGCTACGCGGTGCACATCCCAAAGGACCACCCGACCCTGCTCCGCGCGCGCGAGCTCAAGGCACGGATCTGCGAGGATGCGGACTTCCAGGAGGTGGCGGTGTCCATCATCGAGTTCGCCTGGATCGAGTACCGCAGCAAGCACCTGCTGAAGGGCGTGTGGGAGCGCAGCGTGAAGGAGGTGCAGCGTGTCGGCCGTGCCTTCCTCGCGCGGCAGGCGCTGCAGAAGTTTGCACAGGGGGCGCTCGAGGGGGACGTGCAGAACATCGAGCGGCTGCAGCACCTCCACCACATCTTGCTCTCCTCCAAGCCGCTGCTCGCGGCGTGCCGCATGTACTGCACCTGGGACCACAACTGGAACGGCGAGTACCAGCTCGTGCGGCTGTTCGGGCCATGGTGGAATGAAACGGAGGGCACCGAGACGCTGAACACCCTCGGCGACGTGCGCGCGCGCTTTTGCAAAAAGGCGGAGGACGTGGTCCGTGACGTGGAGGCCGGCGCACTCGCGCCGAAGCCGGTGCCCGACTGCAGTACGTCGTTCGTCGTCGATAATATTGTGTTTACGCGCATCCCGAAGCACTCCCGCCTCGACCAGGTGCAAAGCGACCTTTTCGATTTCATCAGCCAAGAGCTCTTCATCCCCATGACCGCCCCGCTCAGCACCATCGTGCGCAGCAGCGCGTGCGACTTCTTTGCCGAAGCGCTGCTCCCGCTGCGGCATCAGCCGGAGATGATCTTCACGTCGGATGGCCGGGCCGCGCTGCAGAACCCAGGGGCCACCCATGAGGTGATCATGGGGTGCGTGAACCAGTACCGCCTCCAGCCCTTCGAGGCACAGCACATCCAAGGCGTCGAGATCGTCCGCGGGGCGGACCTGGTCGGTTACATCACGAATGCACTCGGCATCGTGATCGACTCCACGGACCCGGACCCGCGGCCGTTGGCACAGCCGCTGTCGCAGCCGCTCGCGGCGCTCTCGCACACCATTGTCTACCAGTGCATTCTCCTGTGCCTGCGGGATAAGGCGGACAAGGCGAACGACCTGCTGGAGCAGAAGATTCTGTCGCTCGATGCGGCGAACTACAACGAGAAGCCGCTGTACACGGCTTTTCTGTCGTACACCCGGTTCATCGCGCGCCCGGAGGATTTTTCGAACTACCAGCACGTGTTCGATCAGATCGAGGAGCTCGGGGATGCCGGGCTGGCGCTGGTGGTGATTCTGATCCACTACATGTATGCACGCACGCTGTATCGAAAGGACTTTCTGAAGGATGCGATGCAGCACCTGCTGTGCTGTTTCCGCACGATACGACGGACGCGCCTGCATGCCTGCTTCGCGGCCTACATCGTCCTGGAGTGTGCCTCTTTCTTACAGGTGGTGGCGTTCGCCTGCGACCGCCGCATCGACGACTGGGTGCTGAAGGTGGTGCGCGAGGCCATCACGCACGGGGAGCCCACCATGCTGCTCTTCACCACCTGCGAGCGGTTCGTCATGTACCACAAGCACTTTGAGGAGGCGGAGCTCGCGGAGGCCTTTGTGCAGCTGCGTGTGTCTCGCGCGAAGGAGGTGCCGCCGTACGTGCTGGACCGCATCACGGAGGAGCTCTCCAAGGCGAGCGAGGATGGCAGCGCGCGCGACGCGAACGAGCGGCAGAAGCGCAGCGCGCTCTGCCTCTCCACCGCGCTGCACCTCAGCAAGATCCACCGCGAGAACACGAAGGAGTTCGCCGTGCTGCTCACGCGCTACGGCGCGCTGCTCATGGCGATGGGCGACCTGCCGGCGGCGAAGAAAACACTGCATCAGGCCTACGCGATCCTCAGCGCGGCGGCCCCGGACGGCCCGGAGATGATCGTGTGGCGCAACTACAGCCGCCTGCTGAAGCGGCGGCTGCGCGAGCGCGCGATGGATGTCATCCGCCGCGCGGTGCGCGGGTGGCGCGAGCGGCGCCAGGCGGAGGCCGAGATGCGCGTGGCCAAACCGGAGGCGTACAAGACACTGCAGCTGATCCGTCTCACGCGGCGGCGCAACCGGCTGACCGTCGCGGAGTCCACCTCGCGCGTGCTCATCGCGGACGCGCAGACGGAGGACTGGTACCAGCTGCTGCGGCGGCAGCACCGCATGCGGAACGACGCGATGCTGCGCCGCACCTACGGCGCGCGGCTGCGCGTCTATCTGGATAAGCTCGTCAGCATGGGCGAGGATTTGCTGCACCTCGCCGAGACCTCCAAGCGCGTGATGGCGCACCTCTTCTTGGAGCTGCGCCACGCGATGGAAGCCGACTTCTTCGTGAAGACGCACCGGCTGAGCCGCCGCGGCATTCTGGCGGAGTGGCGCGATGAGCGCGTGAAGCTGCGGCTCTGGCACGTCGAGAACATCGAGAGCGTCATACGGCATCAGTACGTGTGCTCACACAACAAGTTCATCGCCAAGTGCATCGACGCGGAGCAGAACCTGTGGCGGGGTATTATCGTGGCGCGACAGAAGCAGGTAAAGCTGCATCTCGGCCGTTACTTCAGCAAGAAGCGCGCGAAGCCCAAGAAGCCCCACCTGGAGGGCAAGGCCATCGAGCTGGACGAGGAGCGGCAGCGTGACAAGCTGCTCGACACGGAGGAGGAGGCGTTCCGGCTGATTGTGGAGGGCTTCACCTTTGGCCCGGAGGTGTATTCGGAGGAGGAATACGACCCGTAGATGACCAACGTCGCGTGAGCGAACGTCTGTACATTTGTCCTTTTACACTATATGTGTATATATGTGTGTATGTGTGTGCACGAAGCTAATCACTTTAACTGTTTTTTTTTTCCCTTTTGCTTGTGAGGCTTTGCTCTAAAAAAAGGAAAAAAAAACTCATTTCTCTGTGTGTTTCTGTGTCCATTACTTCTTATTTTTCTTCTCCTCTCTTTTTTTTTTAATATTTGTAAAGCGGGATCCATTTGGATAGACACCTGAACAACAGGAAAAAAGAATTAGAAGATATACATCTGTAATAAGGAAAAACACTTTTAGAAATACATCATCTTCAATAGACTTGTATTTTTTTTTTTTGGTAGGGGGTTTGGACTTATACAAGTCTTCTTCACTTTACCGCTCATTTTTTTTTCTTTCTCTATTCTGTTTATTGGAAACCTATTCCTCTTTTTCTTCTTTTGACTTTTCTTTTCTAAACTTCTGTATATACATCATTCAAAAGAAGAAAAAATGGACAAAGCATTTGTTGAGTGTTGCGAACATTTCTGCAGTGCTTATCCAAACTGGAATGAGTCATATCAGCTAGCCTGGGCGATGGACGACAGTTCCATCGATAGGGCATATCAGCGACAGCAAGAGTTGTACCGCGTTGAAAAGGCCTTTGAGGAGGAGGCGGTGCAGGGGGTGATGCGCCTAGTGTTGATGGAAAAGGATGCACCGCGGCCGTTGGCCAAGAGCCGCGTGTGCTTCCGCGACAGGAACTTATTTTTCCGTCTGCTCCCCGATCGCCAAGCCGGACGGCACTACGTCGCGTCGCTGCGGGGCGTGTTGCAGAGCCGCAGCAGCCTCCTGACGGCGCCGCTCAGCTCCTTCCTCGTCTTCAAGGGGACGCCCGTGCTGGTCCAGGCGCTCGTGCCGCTGCCGAAGCCGCAGGTGAAGCTGCACGGCGAGGGCGTCGCCTCGGCGAACGAGGAGGTGCTGGCGGAGCTGGAGTACATCGCGGACGCACTCAACACGCCGCTGCCGGACCGCATCGCCGCGGAGGTGTATGAGGGTCTCGACGCGCGCCGCTACGTGACGGACACGAATGTGACGCACGTCGCACTGGACGACGCGTCGCCGCCGGGCGGCCCGCGAAAGCGGCCGGAGATGCTGGCGCTCTCCCCCGCCGTGACGCCCTCCTGCGACGACGTGCTGTGCGTGGTGCAGGGCGGCCCGGCGCTCGCCGCGCTGCGCGGCGTCGTCGAGGCGGCGCCGGCGGACCGGCAGAGGCTGCTGTCGGACACCCTCCACTTCCACGGCATCAACCTCTGCCTCCTCAAGGGCGTCTTCGAGGCGTACCGCGCGTTCTACGGCACGGTCGGCGCCCACTGGGGCCACTTCGCGTGGCTCGTCGCCGTGGAGATGATTGCGCGGACGATCAAGCAGGAATTCTACATCGAGGCGCACGCGAAGCGGCTCGCGCTGGACGACGCCGGCATCAGCGCCGCGCTCGCCTCGCACCTGCGTGACGCGCTCCGCCCCGCCGCGGGCGTCGACGACTTTCTCGCCCTTCTGATGCGCAAGTTCGCCATCGCGAATGGGCGCGGCGAGGACGCGGCGCTGCTCGGCGCGGTGCAAGAGGTGTGGCGCGGCGGCCGCGACGCGGTGGTGGCGCGGCTGTCTGCGCTCGTGGGCGCGCGCGCGGCGCCGCCGGCCGCGGCCGCTCGCGGCCGCGGCCACAGCTTCGACAGCCTCACCGGCAGGACGATCCGGTGGGTGCCGCTCATCGCGGGGCGCATGACGCCGCGCCTCGCGGACCCCGACACGATGCGCGCCATGGCGCCCGCGTACGCCGCACTGGGCGCGGCCGACCGCCACGCGCTGACGGCGGTGCAGGCGACGCTGGCGCGGGTGGCGGCGTGGGAGGGGCAGCACGCGGACGGGCTGCGGCGCGCGCGGCGCGCGGTGCAGGTGCTCGAGCACGCCCACGGCCCCTCCAGCGCGCGCTGCCTCAGCTACCAACGGCTCCTCTGCCGTCTGCTCTGCGCCGCGCCGTCCGCGGCGGCGAACGCCGGCGAGGCCGCGGGCGTGCTGCTGCGTATGCTGCAGGGACTCGAGCACCGCGGCAGCCGCGTGCTGCAGGTGGAGGTGGAGCTCGAGGCCGGGGAGCAGCGGCTGGCCGCCGCGGCGGTAGCGCCGGCACTCGCAGAGGAGGCCTACCACCACTTCCAGGCCGCGGACCGGCTGCTGCCCATGACACTGCGCAGCCCCTGCGGCGCGTGGCTGTACATTCGCCCCAGCCTGGGCCTGCTGCGCTGCGCGCAGACGCCCTACGGCCGGCAGCACACGCTCGCCGCGCAGACCACGTCCCTCGTCGACGACGCGATCTATCTCGCCAAGATCGTCGCCGCGTCGGACTACTTTGTGGAGTACCTGTGGGAGCTCGGCATGGAGCTCGCCGTCGACCAGCACCACGACCAGGCGGCCGGCATCATGACCTTGGCGGTGAAACTGTCGAAGCAGATTGTGGGGTCCCAACTGGACCGCGGTGCGTTGCTAGCGGACGCGTACAAGGTCTTTCGTGCACGGAACCCGGAGCGGTTAGCCGGCTACTGCGACGCGTTGGAACGGCTGCCACACGCGTAGTGGCACACCTCCGACTCGCGTAGATGGTCGGAGGGAAGTACAAAGCACGGTGTGTGCTTTTTATTTTTCTTCTTTTTTTCCCCTTGCTTTCACCCTCCTATGATACAATGGCTTATCTTCGTGTATATATCGTTAGAGAGGCAATTTGCCTTCTTTTTTTTATAGTTCTCCATGAGCCACCGTTGTGTTCATCGGTTGTGCCTTCTCCAGATAATATGGATAAACAACAACAAAACCGCAACTGAGGAGGAAGTGAAATGAGAGTTGAAGTTGGTGATTCTTTTTTTTTTTGACTTCACGTTATTGTTATTCTTTTTATTATATTTTTCTCTCTCTCTTCCGTTAGGCGATTGTTTTGCAGTTTATCTCTTCGTGTTTCATGTTTCTCTTACTTGTATATACCTTTGTTTTTATTAGAACTGCCTAATTGCAATGAAAGCAAAAATGTAAAAATAAAACAAAATAAAGAGACAATACAAAAAAAAAAAGGAGTAATATTGAAAGGAAAAATAGAACGTTGGGCGAGAAATGTGTTGCGCCGCTCATGTTATGCGTACTGTATTGGGTATGTTTTTTTTTTTTTGTGATAAATCATGTCTCTTTTGCCCTCTCCATTTCCTTTTCTTCTTCTAATAACGCAACCGACGAACCAACAAAACACTTTTAAGTTCACCGTTTTTAATTTTGTTTAGGATACATTATTAAATATTTTTACTCGTTCCTTTTGATACCTGAGTGAGGTTTTTTTTTTTCTGTACTGTAAAGGAAAGTTTTGCTGTTAACATCATTTGATTACTTTATTATAATTATTATTGTTTGGCGTTTTTTTTTTCTGTAGAAACACTTCTTTTTTTCATTTTTTTTCTTCTTGTTGTCTGTAAGTATACACGCACACAGTGATATATTGTCATCAAAAGTGGTAATAGAATCACTTTTTTTTCTGCAGTTCCACTTTTCTTCGCAACATTAATTTTCGTTTTGCGAACACGACGTTTGTTTCGCGTGGAACATACACATAATAAAAAGAGTGCGTTTTATCCAATTCACTCCACTCTCTTCCCCTTACCCACGTATACACACCCACACGTGCGCATACCGCCGTAAACCATGCGGCCGCGCCCATCCAGTGCCACAGGGGGATGGAGGCCCACTGCCCCAGTCGCGAAAGACAACTCGCCTAGCATGGCCTTCAGCGGAGGCGCGCGCTCGTACAGCTCCGGGATCGGTCGCTGGGTGCGCGACGAAAGTCGCTTCGCGATCCGCAAGATGCCCGCCTTCCCCATCCAGCAGACGGCACCGAAGCCGTTTCTGGCGTCGTGCGCCGACATCACGCCCAGGGGCCGCAACTGGAACGCGGAGTTCCAGCTCGCGTGGGAGTCCGACGACGGCAGCTACGAGAGCGCGGTGCAGCGCAAGGAGCTGCTGTACCGCATCGAGGACGAGTTCCAGGCGGAGGCCGCCGCCGTTGTGGAGCAGATTGTGCGGCTCGACGATGACGGCCCGCGTGAGCTGCCCAAGTTTGTCCAGTGCTTCCGTGTCCACAACATCTTCTTCCGCGTGCTGCCCGACAGTCAGTCCGGTCGGAACTACATCAGCTCTCTGCGTGGCATTCTGCAGAGCAGCAGCAAGCTGATCTCCGTTCCGCTGTCCGTCATGTTTTTCTACCGCGGCATGCCGGTCCTCGCGCAGGCGCTCGTGCCGATGCCGCCGGAGCCGGTGCGTCTCTTTGGCGCAGACTCCAATAACGACCCCGAGGTGGCCGCGGAGCTCATCTTCATCGCCGAGGCGCTCAACATCCCCTTCCCGGATGAGACAATGGAGGTGTACGAGGCGCTCGACGGCCGGTGCTACGTGACGAACTCCAACGCGACGCTGACACCGCTCTTCGCGAACGACACCATCATGAAACGCCAGGAGATGCTGCGGCTGTGCCCGCTCGTGACGGAGGGGCCGTCGAACACCCTCGCGGTGCTTGACTCACCGTCCGTGCAGGACGCCATCATGGAGCTGGCGACGAGCACCCGCAAGGTGTCGCAGAAGCTGCGGCTGCTCTGCGACATGCTGCACCACTACGGCGTCAACCTGTGCCTGCTGAAGCAGGTCCACGCGCGCGCCAGCCAGCTCGGGCGGTACACCGGGTCGCAGCTGCAGGCACTGCTCTCCCTCCTCGCGATGGAGATGATCGCGCGCACGGTGAAGCAGGAGTTTTACACGGAGGTACAGGGGAAGCGCGTGGCGTACGACGATATGCTGCTGACAAAGACGCTCTCCAAGTACTTAGGCGCCGCCTTCACGGACCAGCGGACGTTCCAGATTCACTTTCTGGAGCGGCTCGCGCGTAAGTACGGCGTGGTGGACGAGGACGACATGTGGATCGCGCACCTCTCCGGCGGCCGCATGACGTGGAAGCTGAACATCGTCGATCGCGTCAGCGCGCTCCTCGGTGCCACCCTCACCCGCACCGGCGCGCACACCTCCGTCCGGTGGCAGACGCTCGCGGTGGGCAGCGTCATCCCGCGCCTGGTTGACCCGCAGCACGCGACGCAGCTCGCGCTGACCTATCAGCACGTGCGCGTGGAGGACTCGCACTGGTACGCCTTCTGCGTTCCCCTGTGCTGGAGGGTCTCGTGCTGGCAGCAGCGCTTCGAGGACGCGCTGCGCCTCGTGCGGCAGACCGCGAGCGTGAACCGCAGCCGCGCCGGGTATGAGGAGATCCTTCACTGGGTGCTCCAGATGCACGTGTGTAGGGTGTGCTTCCTCACCCGCTCCACGAAGCACCTCGCGGAAGGGCGCGAGCTTTTCACGGCGGTGCGCGCGGCGCTGGAGGGCCTGACGTGTCGCAAGACACAGGGCCGTCTGCGCATCGAGTACGCCTTTGCCCTGCTGGACGTCTGCAGCACGCTGACGAACGACCCATCGCTGCTGCGCTCCTGCGTCGAAGAGGCCGCCGAGCACTTCTACGCGGCCATCTCACTGCTTCCGTCGTACCTCAAGAGCGAGCACGGTGCGTGGCTGCACCTGCAGCCCTACATGGGCCTCCTGCAGTGCAAGAAGCTGCTGCCCTCGTGCTCCATCGACACGAACAAACTAGTGCAGGACTCGATCGAGCTGAGCAACACCGGCTGGGCGTCGGACTTCTTCATCCAGTACCTGTGGGCGCTGGGGCTGCAGCTGGAGCACGAGGGGCTCTTCGAACACGCGATGCAGGTCCTTATGACCGCGATCCATCTGTCTAAACAGAAGCCCACGCTGGCGCTCGACCTGCCGACCCTGTTGATGGACACCGCCCACGTATTCCGCTCGTGGGACCTGCAGAAGTATGCCAACCAATGTCTTCAGCTGTGCGTGGAGGCGGCCGCCTACGCGGTAGAGTACCACGGACCGGAGAGCAAGGTGCACGCGGTGGTCATCAACAACCGAGGCGCCATTGAGATCGAGCTGGACCGTCTAGATGCGGCCGGCGAGACACTGACACTCGCGGGGCAAATCTTCCAAGCCGCGGGTGTCCCAGCGGACGACCCGGACTACATTGCCTATCTGCAGAACGTGGCCGCCCTCCGGGAGCGCCTCGAGGCCGGCGGGCAGCGGACCCATCGGCTCGCCGGCATCACGCGACGCTACCCGTTTTTAGATTACGGCTTCGAGCACGTGCCGTGGGCGGATATCAAACCGCTCGAGGACGAGGTCTTCGTGGAGCTTGCCCGGAAGCGCGCCGCCGAGGAGGCGGGCACCGCACAGGCCCTGTCACTCGAGCGCGCGATGAAGGCGCGCGTGGGCGAGCTCTTCCGCGCCCTGGAGTCGGGCGCCAACACGCTACGCCTGTATCCCTTCCTGCCCACCACGCTGAATGGCATTTACGTGGAAAGCTTGAATCTGCAGGACGACATCTTTTTCGCGCACCTGACGCAAACGTTGGCCGAGACCACGGACCTGCGAGAGCACCGACGCCTGGAGCGCGAAATTATCTTATTCGTGGACCGCTGCACGCGCGTCGTGGCGACGGAGCGGGCGGAGCTGGCCACGGGGGAAGAAGAGTTCATGGACGAGTTCACCGACGTGGTAAACTTCATGATCCCGGTGCCCTTCGAGTACGTGGTCGAGGACGAGGTCGTGGGCCAGCTGGTCAAGCGTCGACGAGGCCTGCTGAAGACCGCGAAGCGGGGGCCGTCCCACAGCGATCAGATGCTCATTCAAGAGATCAACGAGGAGCTCGCGACGCGCGTGGAGAGCCTCGACGCGGAGGCGGCCTCGTGGCGCTCGTCGCTGGCGCCGTGGCTCGTCACGAGCATGCGGTTCAGCCTCCCGAGCAGCGAATTCAGCCGCGACTACTACCTGCGTGATCTGCTGCAGACGTACCATCACGCGTTGGACTCGGAGGCGCTTGCGCACGATGTGGGGCTCCTGAGCTATCGAATAGGCGCCCTGTGCCTTGGCATATGGGTGCGCGGCCGCGCGATGCGCCGCGCACGACGGGTGGAGCAGCAGGCGCTCCGGCTGCAGGTGCCGTACGTCGTCCATGCGGCGCAGCGGCACGCCCTGCTCGAGGACGTGCTCGCGCCGTGGAGTGAAAGCATCCACGTCGCGCTTCCCACGCTATCGGAGAAGGCGGTGCTCGAGCGGGCTGACAAGGCACGCCAGAAGCGGGAAGATGCCGCGGAGCTGACCAAGTGGTATTTCTCGATTGATGAAATCAATTTGGCCGACGTCGTGTTGGGGGACTTGCCGCACACAAAGGATGATTTTTACCTACAGTGGAGCTTGCAGCGGCAAGCTGAGCTGCTCACGTCCGGCGGAGCGATGAACCCGCAGGCGCGCTTTTGCGCGCACAAGATGCACGTGCGGCTCCTGCAGCTGAACTCACTCATGCGCAAGGCGAAGTCGGCCGCGTACGTGGAGCGGGACCAGATGGAGTCGCGCCTTCCGTTTCTTCAATCGCGTTACGGCGGCATTCATATCGTTGATATCGCCCCGCTGGAGGACGATGTGTTCCGGCATCTGTATCAGCAACACCGGGCGCTGCTGTTAGAAGACAATGTGAGTCAGTCCGTGCTGGACGAGCTCATTCAGCGGATGCAATCGCGCGTGATGGAAATGGCGCAGCACCTGTTGCGCACCGAAGACGCTCTCCGGCTCCGCTACGCCCCCTTTGCCGGCACGCTGGAAGGCGTCCTGTTCTCACAGCTCGAGCTCACATCGACGCCTCACGTCGTGGCGAAGGAGGAGCAGTGGAAGCAGCTCTCCGGCGACGCAGCGACCGTGACGCGCGGCCGCCGTCTCGCGCATGAGATCGAGCGCTACATCGAGCACACGTCTAACGAGATCTTTATTGAGCGCTTTCGGCGCCTCGTCGAGAGCAGAGATTTGCACGAGCGATACCCGTACCTGGTGGAGGAGCCGACCGAGGGGGTCCAACTGACGCACCCGGCCCTGTGCATGCCGTATGACGGCGAGTTCCGTGACCGGGCGAACACACTAGAGATGTCGCGAGAGGCGCACAGCAGCCTCACGCCGGAGCAGGCGCAGATGGCGGAGCAGCAGCTCCACGAGCGTATTTGCGCACGCGCGGACGCCCACACCGCCGCGGCGGACGCTCTCCGACGAGAGCTCTCGGACCTTCCCCGCCACATTTTGGGCGTCCCTGTGTCGGTATTGCGCATTCAGGACGACAAGCCCTTGCTAGACTTTCTGAGCGCGCCGTCTACCACCTATCGTGAAAAGGTGGAAACCCTGGTCGAGCTCATCGCAGATCGTCGGCTACTGCAGTCCTACCGCGACGACCTCAACGAGGAGATCCTCTCGAGCGAGCCTGGGCTCATCTACACCTCTCGGCGCTGCGTCGCGCTGCGCCATCTCCCCCTCGAGGAGGAGCCGACGTACGGGTCGCTGCATGCCGCGCATCTGCAGCTCCTCACGCAGTACGGACCCGGCAGTGCCGAGATCTCACTCTCCCACTTCAAGCTGTGGCGCCGCGCGGATGAGATTGCGATGGCGGTTCTCGCCGAATGGCACGCGATCCTCCAGCGGCTTCGCGGCTACCCGCAGCCCCTCGACGATGACGCGCTGCATTACCTGCGGCTCCACCCGCACCTCCTCCATGACCTCCAGTACGATACCCGCGGCCTGTTGACCGCCGCGTGCGCGAAGCGCATCGCAGACCACCTCCGCGATGCGCTGGCGCGCGAGATGGAGATGCTGCGCGAGCAGGCCCAGTTCCGCGAGAACCTGCCGCACCTGCCGCGCCTGCTGACGGAGCAGCTGCTGCGCGACGCCACCTTTGCCAAGCTGCGCCAGCGACGTGAGCACGTGATGGACAGCGGGGACGAACAGCGCCGGCAACTGATCGAACAGGAGATGCTCCGCTACGCTCAAAGCCTCCTGGCGAACGATAAAACGGCTTCACGATCCGCGACCCCTCCCCTGGCCAGTGGGCCCTCTCCCCCGGCACCACCAGAACAGCGCCCCCCACACACCTATGTCGAGTCGCATGACGATGTTCCTGGTTGGCGTGAGGCCGTTGATGCAGATAACCTTCTCCGAGAAATCATTGCCCAGTACCTGCAGAACCTATCGGACTCGAGCGAAACTACTTCCCTGTCACTTGAACTACAAGCCGCGATGAACGCGCGGTCGGACGCGCTGGCGGATGCACTGCGCGCGCAGGCCGAGGAGCAGGCACTGCTGAACAAGTACGCCTTTCTGCGGTCGCACGAGGACGTGGCCGGGTGGGCCGCGGCGCTGCGTGCGGACGACGAGTTCCGCGACATGATGACGCTGTACGACGACCTGATGAGGGACCCCGTGGCGAATGCGGCCGCGCTGCGCGAGCTGGAGGACGCGATGAACGCGCGGTCGGACGCGCTGGCGGATGCACTGCGCGCGCAGGCCGAGGAGCAGGCACTGCTGAACAA
>AUXH01000378.1:0-18988 GCA_000482145.1 Strigomonas culicis | reverse complement strand
CGGAACGTCATGGACTTGGCGCGCTGGCCCTTGACCTTGCCGCCGACGGACACCTCGCAGCCCTTGGCGCCGCTCTCCATCACGTAGCGGATGATGCCCATCGCCGCGCGGCGGACCTGGAGGTTGCCGAGCAGCTTGAAGCGGAGCGACTCGACCTGCGCCATGGCGGACAGGCCGCGCACCTCCACGCGGTCCGCGAAGAGCTGCAGCTTGTCCTCCTTGTAGTGAAACCGCTGCTGGATGCAGGCGGTCAGCTCGCGGATGCGGCGCGCGTTCTCGCCAATGACGTCGCGGGTCTTGGTGCAGCGGATGACGATCTCCGTGCGGGCGGGGGTCACGCGGTACTCGACGCCGGCGAAGCCCTCCTCGGACAGCTCGCGCTTGAGGTACTCGAAGAGCTCGGCGTAGAGCACGCCATCGCGGACGATCATACGCTTCTTGGAAAGAGGACCCATCTTTTGGAGAGATGTTAATCAATCTACAGAAAAGAGCAACCGAAAGAAAGACAATGCGGAGTGAGAAGAAGTGCAAACGAGCGACATAGAACGCAGTAAAAAATATATCTGTACATAGTCCAGAAAACAAAGAATAGTTGGAGGGCGAAGAGAATGTGGAGTGTGTTTGCTTGTTTTTTTATTGTTTTCTTTAGTTAAACCGTTAGCCTTATCAGTAAGGAACATCCTAGTGGACCTTTTCACTCTGGAAAAGACAAAATGACGCGGTCCACCATCGGGCAGCCAGCCGAGGTCACCGGATTCCTGTTCTCTACAACAAAGCCCAGCGCCGTGAGCTTTCCCAGGACGACGTCCGTCTCCTGTTCTAGCTCTGCGTAGGACTCCTGCGTCATGTCATCGAACACGTCCTTTTGCGCATTGATGGTGTGCTTCACCTTGATGAGCTTGGCATTTGTGCGGACTACCTTCTTCTCCTCCTCGGAGGTCGCCATGCGGTTCGGCTCGGCGGCAACATCGACATCGCAGATGTGGTCGCGCTGCACCTGCTCCAGGATCTCTGGGTGCGCAAATTCGTGAAACACAGCGAGTAGCATGGGCATCGCCACTACTCGACAAGGGTGCGTGAAGGAGATGAGGTCGCCTTTAATATATTTCCTTTGGGAGAGGTAAGTCGCAGGGGAAGCGCCGCGGGGCATCGTAACAACGGGAAAACGCATACAAGAAGCACCAAATCGATTAAATTGGCAGAGTATATAATGCTACGAGGAAATACATGTACACATCAGATGCTATTACAATATAGTACTGCAAAAACAGAGTGACGTTGATGGGCGATTACGCCCCTGAGAGTCTGCAACGAAAAGAAAGCAACGAGGAAAAACTCTCGTCTCATTTTTTTTTTGGTGTGTGTAAACAGGCTTTGTCTTCGCCCCATCCCGCCCAGAGGTCCGGAGGGTCCTGACGTCGGTGGGCGTGTCCGTGCTCTGTCAATCGAGGCGGTCGAGCTGTTCCCTCCGCAGACTCTCGCTCTCCACCGGCTTGTCGGGCAGCAGCAGGACCGGCACTGCCTCATCCGCGTGCGTGGGCTCGGGCGCGTGGTCCTGCCGGCGCGGGCGCGCGGCGGCGGCGGCGTCGGCCGGCGCCATCGGGTGCGCCTCCTCCTCGCCCGCGTCGGACTGCAGGGGGGCGACCAACACGGGGCCCGCGCAGCAGAAGAAGAGCAGTCCGAACAGCGCGACGCACACGAGGACGCCGATCAGCAGGTAGAGCGGGATCAGCGCGTGCCCCAGCGGCATGACGCCCGCGTACGTGCCGTGCGCCGCGTGGTGGTTGAGGCGCACCGCGACCATGACGATGGTAGCTAAGAGGAGGCTCATGACCAGTAGCAGTACGACGGCCCGCGCAACGATAAGGCACAGGCTGTCTTCAGCAAAAGTGCTGGTCGGCGTTGCCCCTGTCGCCGAGCCAGCCGTTGAGTGGGGCGCGTCTGCCTGTCCTTGGCAGGATTGCGGAGGGGTGGAGTTCAGGTTCTCCGGCGTCGAAAAGCCGTTTCCCTCCTCCTCACCATGGCCGTCTTCGCCAGCTGCCCGTTCGCTCGTATGGGCATATGTTTCCCCCGCATTGCTCGTGTCCCCCGGAGGGGCATTCCCTGCCTCGTCGTCAACGGGGGTCCGCACCTTCGCCAGCACGCGCGTCGCCGTGAAGTCGACGAGGAGGCAACCGGCCGCCACGAACGCGGGCAGGGCGATGACCACAAAGTAGTTTGTTGTGATGACCTCATCCGCGCGGCAGGCGACGAGGGCAAAGAAGGTGGGCAGGCACGCCGCCGCCAGCATGCGCAGTGCGAACGACACGGGGCGATAGCGCGCGAAGTGAGGACGGCCGCATGCCCTCAACTCGCGGAGCTGTGCAGTGGTCGGAGCGAAGATCCCCACAGCCAAAAGCACAAAGCAAGAGAGGAGGTAGCCCGGTGTGAGCCACACCCGCCACTGCACGTAGTCCGTGCGACCGTCCGCCGCGCGCCGATCCTTCTCGTCCTTCGCAACGGGGGTCACGATGGTGAGCACCAAGACGCAGAGGACGGCGAGACAGGCGAACCAGAAGCGCACGCGGTCCAAACCACGCAGAATGCATGGCGTCATGATCATGAGCACAAGCGTGATAAGTCCAACCACTATGTCGATAATAAATAGTGGCGCAAACACCTTGACGTAGCTCCAGTTTTCCGACAGACGACCGTCCACGTAGGCGCAGAGGAAGGCGAAAAAAAGGAGGATCATGATGGTGATAAGGAGCAGTAGCGATAGGGTCACAATCATAACGCATTGGATCGCTTTGAGGGGGACCACATTGTGTAGCGGGTTGTCCATCGCCTCGAGGCCGGCCTCGCCGTACTGGTCGTAGACGTCCTTCTTCTGCGGGTCGGACAGCACCTGGTAGGCGATGCTGATCTCCTTGAACTTGGCAGTGCCATCCGGCCCCGCCTTGTCCGGGTGGTAGCGCAGCGCCAGGCGGCGGTAGCTGCGCTTGATCGCCTCCTCGCTCGCGTTCCGATCCACTTCCAGAGCCGCATAGTAATCGACCATATGCGTTTTTTTTTTTACTTCGTGTTAGAAGTACGTGCGCACCAACAACAAGGAAAAAAAAAAAGAGTAGGTTGTCTGATGATGATGCTGCTGCTGACAGAAGGAAGAGAGAGGAGAGAGAACCAAGTTGCTTGCTGTAGAGAGAAGTGTCAACGCTGAATATAGTAGGTGCCATTTAGTTTTGTTTTCAATAGTCTTTTTTTTTTTTGCACACTTCTTTATGATGCATCATTCATTTTTTATGTGTTAATGATACTGTTAGAGGTCAAGGAAAATAAACAAAAAACCACCATGTGTATTTTATGTAAGTAATCATACCAGCCACGCCCAAATCATCAAAACGGATTGATCATGACCACGCTGCCGCACCTTCAAAAGAACAGGTCATGCGCCTTATTCACACACGCACCGCGCCCTTGCAACCGGTCCACGCACGTACGCTCCATTACTGCGGTTTCTGTGCCATGGACTCGAACATCTTCAGCATGGCCTCCGACTGCAAATGGGCAATCTCCCGCTCGTTCGACGTTCGGACCGTCGTGCCGAGGAGCTCGTCGAACTTCGCCCCGCAGTTGCGCACGCACTCCTTCTCCTTCAGGTCTTCCTGCAGCCGGTGCTTGATGGGCGCCTTGGTCGTGCGGAGCAGCGTGTAGAGCTCCTCCGTGTCTAGGCAGCGGTCGAAGCAGAAGGTGGGGTTGTGGTACATCATCGCCGACTGCATGCGGAACGTGTGCAGCAGCTGGTACGTGGTCGAGGCCGTCTGCTCGAAGTTACTAAGCTCTTGCGGTGCGCCCTGCATGGTGGAGGAGGAGGGTAAATAAGTGCAGCCACAAGAGGTGAAGTGTATGCCTATTATTATTATTATTATCTGTTTTTTTCCCCTTTATATGCACGTATGGTATACAGAAGAAGAAATGGAAGATATATGAATATAGAGAGAGAGAGAGCAGGAAGCATGATATCTAACGGTTGTATTTGTCATTGCACGATATACAAGACGTTCCTGTGGCTGTTTCCAGTATCTTCGGGGTTGAACATATTCTGGATAATGCCATCTATGCAAGCTTGAAGTGTAGAGAAGGAAAGCAAAACACGCAAATAATAATAATAATAATAATAACAATACCAAGGCGAGCAACAGTACAGGCTACTGAGACCAGCAGAAGACTCGATGCGTGTAGCGCACGATGATATACGACAAGACACACCACCACCAAATACCACACGACTCTGTTCGAAACAAACGTGTATCCTCCTCTGAGGGCTCCCCCAGTCCTTGTGCCGGGGGGCTCATGAAAATGGCGGTGACAAAGAAAAACTTCAACACGTAGAGGATCCTGAAGCTAACGAAGCGAAATGCGGCATGCAACCACACAAAAACACACTCGTCAGGCATCTCGATCAGGTTGTTCCATACATCGTGTGATCGGAAGTAGAGGCCAAAGCAGAGCGTCGGACCAAACTGGAGGAGCAGTTGCACCGCACCGTTCAGGTTAAAATAAAAGAGGAGATACCCATAGTGGAGCCACCGAGGCAGCCAGCGCAGCGTCCGCAGACCGACGGGCAGCGGTATCGTGAGGGGCCCGCCGTCCTCCTGGAGGGGCGGCCCAGCACCCGGGGCCGCGGCGCTGCCGGCCGTCGAGAGGCTCGCACCACCGCTGCCCGCGACAGGGTGCGACGGCGGCGGCGGGCCGCGGCGCGGCTTGCTCGGCGTGTGCGGCGCCGCGTCCACGCCGCTGAAGGCGGCCGACCCACTGTGGGTCGGCGAGAAGACCTCCGCGAGGTGCACCTCGTACGTGCCGCGCTCGCCGCGACAGGCGTGCAGCAGGCGGCGCAGCTGCGCGACGTGGCGCTGCCGCGTGAGGACGGCCGCGAGCGGGAGCGGCCCGTGCCGCGGTGCATCCAGGGCGAGCGCGGGCTCCGTGGCGGCGTGGCTCGCTCACAAGAGACGATCCGCCTCGCCGACGCAGCGCTCGAGCCGCAGCTCGTGATGCAGGAGAAGTCGTGGGGCGATGTGCGTGGACCAGCACACCCCAGCCACGTAGCCGACCACCGTGGTGCCGAAGAGCAGAAGCGCTAGGACATCTTTTTGGTTGCTTGTGTAGGCGGCCTCGGGGACAGGTACCTCCATGCTTTGCGTTTTTTTTTATATGATCGCCTCGTAATTTGGATGAGAGAGCAGTCCCCTCCTTGTGGTGAAAAGTACTAGGAGAGCAGAGAAGGAAAAGGAAACAATATTCACATTATTGTTTCCATCAGTTTCATATATATATGCTTGCTTTACACCTCCCATATGCACTTCCCTTTATCTCCCAGGACGCATCGGGTGCTCATCCCTGTACGTGTGTGTCTGTTTATGTATGTGTGGTGTTTATGCGGAAGATGAAGAGTTTTCTTTATCCAATTAAGCATTACAACAAACGGACATAATATCTAAACAGTAATGAAAAACAAAGGAGTGCATCGATCTCACGCACACGATTGCGCTAAACATAGTAACAAGAGTTCTCAAAAAAATAATTTATATTTATATATATATATATATATATATATATATATATAAATATATACATGCCAATCGACTTACTACATCATGTATGCAATGTCATTGTCATAAAAGATGAACTGCCGGTCGTGAAACTTCTGTAAGGTGCGCTCCACCACCCGCTGAGCGTCATCCGCGCGGTAGCCTGCCTGCGCTAGCTTTTTCACTACAATGGCGGTGGTCACCGGGTCGTACAGGTGCACAATGGAGGCAATGCGCTTCTCCAACATGACTGGGCTCCACGGGTCCTCTGATTCTGAGCGAACGGTCTGTGCGCCACTGCTGCCGCTTGTTGATGGATGGCTGCTTTTCTTCTGAAAGATATTGGCGCTGTGCACGACATGCAGTGCTTCGTCCACCTGTTCCTCCTCTTCCGGCACATCGTCACTGCCGTCATCGTCGTCCAAGCCAAAGTTATTATTGCTGTTGCTATTACCACCACCGAAGATGTTGGTAGGCAGACTGCTGACAAAGTTGCCTTTATGCTGCAGCGCCGTGCTGACGTGGAGTGGCTTCTTCGCGGCGGCTAGCTTGGGTGCCTCCTTCTTCGGTCTTGTCTTTTTTTCCGTAGTGAGAGGCAACGCTTCCGGTGCACTCCTTTTCACCTTATCCTTCTTCACCTCTACCGTCTTCTTTGGTGGGGGAGGGACCTCCTCCTTCTCTACCTTGGCCTTGACCCCCGGCGTCTTTTCTTCCTTCATGTTGCGCAGCAGCATGTCCATCTCCTGCTGCACCCGCGCCTCCATAATCGTGCTCTTGCTGACCCGCTTGCCCAGCTTCTCGCAGTGCGTGAAGTAGAAGGTGGCTAGAAGGCTGTAGACGACGGTCTTGTTGCGGGAGGGGGTCTCCGGGATGCCCACCATCATGCACAACACCTTGAGCTGCGGCACGGAAAGGTTCTCCAGGCTCAATCCAACGACCCGGTCCAGCATCGCGCGCATAAACGAGCCAACACACTCGCCGGCCTCCTCCATGGTGAGCGGCGCCGCGGGCGCCTCAGGTGCCTCAGGGGACCGCGAGCGCTTGAGCGTGTCGGTGGTGGACGCATCCGCATCCGTCGTCGGACCGCCCTTCTTCCTTCTACCGCCGCTGCTGCTGCCTGTGGACGATGGAGGCAGTTGTGTGAGTCGTATGGCGGTGCACCACCGCTGTCGGTCCTCGAGCGGAGACGTGGCCAGCGCACGAAGGGCCGTGCTGAAAATACCTTTGCGGATGTCATCCTCCTCGCTGCGGTACACGGGGTTGAGATCCTCGAAAGGATTGTCGAATGCTTCGCCGTTCATTGAATGTCTGGAAAATGTATGGGAAATAACAAGCACAGATGAAAGAAAAAAAACTGTTGTTGCTGTTAAATATGTTTATGTGTGTGTTGTGTATATATTGCAGGTAGGTAAATCTCTCCTGTAAAACAGGCCGTACTAGCTGAGAGGAAGAAAACAACGACAGCAAGATTCTAGAGTTCTATTGTGTGGTAAAAATTCTTCGCGGACTAACTGAATATATGTGTGCGTGAATGTAAAATATTGTACTATATCAGAGAAAGAGAGAAGTGGGAGAACAAAAGGCGTATTAACTTTAACCACTGAACAGTGACAACAACAAGAGAAAGCAGTGCGGGGTGCGAGTGATGTCATATCCATGAATTATGTGCGATGATCCATTTTTTCTTGTCTATTTTGCAAAAAAAAAAAGATGTGACTATAGCTTATTAAATTACAGTGAAAAGTGTGTAAAAAAAAGGACGGCCGATGAAGAATTTACGTGCGTCAAGCAAGGCTCGTTCACTTCCGTTTCAAGCCTTCAACATACAAGAACACAGCAGCACTTGTAACAACACGCAACCCGCAATCGGGTGTATCTTCACTGCACGTATATCCTTTTTTTGTTGTTGTGTGTGTGTGCTTGCTTGCTGCTGTATTCCGCTCGTATCATACCTGAGACGGTGGCGACGGTGGCGCCTCTCTGCCCGTGAGCTGCCGGAAGGCTTTTGCGGTGATGTGCAGCAGCCCCCCTTCCTCCCTAAACTTCCGCTCAAAGTCCATCGTGACGGCCTTGCTCGCCACGAGGAGCTGCCGCAGCGTCACGCGCCCCCCCGCCTTGTCCTCCTTCGCCTCCTCCACGTAGGCGTTCAGCCGCGCGAGCATGGCCTGGCGGTAGAGCCGTAGCACGTTCAGTAGCTGGTCCTTCAGCGGCGTCACGAGCGCGATCATGAAGCTGACGCCGAGGAGCACCAGCACGAGGGCAAAGCGGTGCAGCCGGGACAGGCCGCTGCGCAGCACCTCGACGCCCTCCACCGCGTCCAACCGGGGCGGAAAGGGCACGACCTCGCGCGTCGCCGGGTCGCGCGGCACCGGCACGCGCAGGAAGTCGCAGAGCGGCTCCCAGCCGTCCCCCACGCGGTACACCAGCAGGCGGTCGCGCGGCGTGACCTCGCGCACGTGCGCCTCGAAGAGGTCGAGGCAGGCGGCGGGGCTGAGGTGCGACGTCTGCAGTGCCGCGCTCGCGCGCGCGCGGTCGTAGGTGTCCACCTGGCTGTGGGCCCGCGCGCCGCGCACGACGACCTGCCGGACCTCGAACATGCGCTCCACCATCGCGTGGAGGTGGCGGCCGGGGGAGTAGCGCGTCGACCGCTTGGTCTGCCGCAGCAGCGGCTGCACCAGGAGGTCCATCTGGCGCTCCCACTCGAGCTTGTCGGGCTCCTCGACGAGCACGACGCGCGTGCTGCGCGGACACGTCTTGAGGATAGCCTCGAACGCCAGTGTGGCGGGCGGCCCCACCAGCGCGTCGTAGTCGGGAAGCCGCTCCGCGTTCTTGACGGCCGCGCCGGAGAGCGTCATGTGCTCCACGCGTTTGATGGGGCCCTCGAGCAGGACGCGGTCGAAGCCCTTCCGCCCCTCCAGCACGCTCTGCCACTCCAGCGGGTGGGACGCGATGTGCCCCTTACGGAACGTGTCCTCGAAGGTGTACGGGGTGTAGCCCAGCAGGACGAGGGCCTGTGCCATCGGCCCGCCCTGCGGCAGCATCGACAGCACGACCACCTTCGGCGGCAACGGCTCCCGCAGCCAGCGGCTCGCGCGAAACATAGCAGCGCGTGCGAAGGAGACTATTCTATGTATATATATGTACAGCTGTGGAGATATCACGCGCTCCACCGCAAAGGGGAAAGAGGAGAGGAGGAGACCATAATAATGATATGAATAAAAGAGGCAAGTAGGAGCATCCAGAGTGCTTTCCCATTTCGGTCCACATTCATTTCTTCATAATGCAACGACCAAAAAAAAATAGTCCAATGTGTGTGAAACCGCCCGCTAGGCCTTTCCCTCCTGAGACAAGAAGGCGCACCACGACTGCTGCAAGTCGTCCTCACTCACGCCGGGCGGCGGTATCGACAGGGCAACCACCGACACGCGCTGACGCGTCTGGCGTGAGGCGTCCCCATCCGCGCCGCGCCGTGCCTGCGTCAGGCCCTGCAGCAGCTGCCGCTTGAACTCCCGCTCCACGCGCCGCACGTCGAGCCGATTTGCGTCGGAGCTCATCTCGGTGCCGGCGTGGGGGCCGCCGCGCCGCGCAAAGCGGTTGTCTTCTTCCGCCGCGTCCGCGCGCAGATGGTGCTCCTTCCGCCGCTCCATGGACGCAATGGCGTGCTCGTGCTCGGCGGCCACACGCCCGGGGTGCATGTACCAGAAGGGTCGCGCCCCGCGCGGGCGGCGAATGATGAAGGCGCTCTCGTCGTCCTCGTCCCCGTCGCCCGCCCCGTACCGTCCGAGGGACGAGCCGCGCCGCGTGGCATCGCCGTCCGCGTCAAACAGAGTGTCCGGATCGTAGTTGCGCAGGAGCGCCTTCGTTTCCCGCCGCACAAAGCCCTTCGGCAACCGCTCGAGCGTTTCGTCGGTGAGCACGCGCACCTCCTTCGGCAGCCACCCGCCCACGTCCCCGCCGCCGGGGCCCTCCGCGTCCTGCCGCGGGTCGCGGTGGCCTTCGCGGAGCAGCCGCTGCGCCGCCAGCGTCGCCGGGTTCAAGACGGGCAGCGCGGCCCACACAAAGGGCAGCGCCGGCGCGGGGGGCGCGCCGCGCGTACGCCCCCCACACTCGGCGCGCCACCGCCCCACCTGCGCGAGGTGCCACGTCGGCATGCTCATCGCGTAGGCCACGGGGAGCTGCTCGCGTAGCGCCTCCACACAGTCCCAGTAGCCCTCGCCGTAGCGGAGCGCGCTGTCGTCCGTGGCGGCGCTGCCCTTGTTGAGCCACGCGTCCCAGTCCTTCGGGTAGGGCGCGCTGGCGGCCGTGGGGGGCCGCCGCTCGCGCCGGGCGGCCGCCTGCGCGGCGCGGAGCCTCTCCTCCGGGGACTGCAGCAGGTCCCGCAAGGTGTCCGACGCGTCCCGCAGCAGGGCCGGGCTGGCGTCCGCGCCAGCGGCGCACACAGAGAGGAGCTGCCCGGTCTGCTCCAGGGGCGTTGGTTTCGTTCCGCTTGCGGTGCTCCCATCGTCCGTACTAATCGACTGCATAATGAGTCGTTTGAGCTCCTCCGACGGTGCATCCAACGACAGCGGTGTCGAAGCGGAGGCGGCGACGGGACCCGCCGACGCTTCGACTCCTATTGCGTGTGAGGGCTTCGCGTGCCGGTGCCACGCCCTCTCCGCGGCGTGCATGGCGGCGCGGCCGGCACTGCTGGTGCTCTGCTCACGCACAGCGGTGTCCCTCTGTCGCACAGCATCCGCTGCAGCCGCGTAGACGCGCGCTTGGCCGTCCCGCCCCTGCCGTCCTCTGGCGTCGTCCGAGAAGAAGGTGTGCACGGACCCTCCATTGTCGTCGTCGCCATCTTCGCTCGGCGTCCCCTCCGCGTGGACGCGCCCGCCCAGCTCCGCTGCCCGCTGCTTGCGCTCGACCTCCGCCGCCCTCAGCCGCGGAGAGGTCGTGACGTCCTGGTGGCGCTGCGTGTACCAACGGTCCTCGACGAGCGCGGTGGCGCGCTCCCACGGACTGCGCGGTGGGATCGTGTCCACGACGAGGCCGACCTCCATCCGGTCGAGCATGCGGCGCTCCATCACCCACGGCAGCAGCACGTGCAGGGGCAGCAGCGTGCGCGTGCCGAGCTGGTGGCGCAGCAGCGCGCCGTGCGCGGCGTGGCGGAGCAGCTGGTCCCACGGCGTCGTGAGCAGCGACAGGCGGCACCACGACAGGGCGCCCGCGGGGTCCGGCGCGAGGAGGGCGGCGGTGGCGGGCAGCTCCAGCGCCAGGTTCACCCAGCGCAGCCGCGTCGACAGCAGCTCCAGCAGGTCGTGGCAGAACTGCTGCGTGACGAGCAGGCGCGTCGGGAGGAGCAGCACCAGCACGTGCTGCGAGCCGAACTCACCCGCGAGGCGCTCGAGCGTGCGCAGCGCGTGCTGGTGGAGCGCGTGGGGGTCGACGCCGGTGCCCCACGGCTGGTCCGCGTGCACAAAGGCGCTCAGCGGCACCTCGTGCGCCGCGGCCGCCTCACGGCCACGGCCGCGCGGCCGCTGCGCGGCGGCGGTGGTGCGGTTGCGCACCCGCGCGACGGTGCCGTCCGGGAAGAGCCGCAGAAAGAGGACGGCCGGCGGTGCCACGCTCGCGTCGCGCGACGCGGCCAGCGCCGCGCTCGCCACGTAGCGCCTTGTGTACTCGCACAGCTGCTCCGTGCGGTCCGGCCACGTGAAGAGCGGCGGCAGGTGGAGCTGCACGCCGCCGTACAGCGTCTCGTGCGCGGGGCCGTCGGTGCGCGGCGCCCCGTCGTGCGTCTCCGAGCCGAAAAGGGTGGACAGTCGCAGCATTGTGTCCGCATCGGAGGGAGATGCCCATTGATGGCCCTTCGCGGGGAGGGTGAGGGTGGGCCTCTTAGGTTTGTAGAGGGAAAGCAGGGGCTTGGTTACACGCCGCATGTGACGAGTGGGGTATCCTCTGCGGGTCCAACGAGCTAGAAGATGAAAGGAACAAAAGGGGAGGTGAGGAGCGAAATGAACTGCACATCGCAGAATGCCTAGTTCCAGTGGAGCAGGAAGTATATAGTTATGAGAGAATAGATATGATGTGTTTGTGTGTAATCAAAAGAACAACAGGATACTAATGTCGTGACATGGTAGTGGAACTTCTTGGGCTAATATAGCAGTCACAGCCCATAAGTCACCAAGACAACACTTTCGTTGCTCTTTTTTTTTTTTGTGTGTGTGTGTGTAGAGGAGGCCGGGGTAAGTCCTCAGGAAAACAAGAACCATTTAAAAAGGCCGCTTGTCCCCTGGGGCGCTTCCACGTATGAGAGCGTGGCCCTCGCCAGACGGTGCGACGCCCTGCCGCTGCGCCTGCATCCGCTGCGCCATGTTGTGGCGCTGCTTCAGTGCCGCCAGGCGCCGCTGCGACGCCGAACGGGCCGTGGCCGTCGGTGGCGCAGACGCCGTCGTGCCCTGCTCGGCCTCGGAGAAAGGCTTGCTGTGCGCGCCTACTACCTTCTGCTCGAGCAGCGCGGCGCGGAGCTCGTTGCCATCGAGCGGCACCGGCGCCCCATCCGTGTCGCCAAAGGCGTAGCGGCCGGATGTGCCTTCCGTCGCGGCGTGTAGCTGGTCGCGCAGCCGCTGGAGCCACACATCCGTGCTCGCGGGGGCACTCTCACCCCCACTGCCGCCATCGCGGGCCGTGCCCTCCGGCAGCGCGCGCTGCTGCTTCTGCGCCGCGTACTCGGTGAGCTGCACCGCCTGGTGGAGGTGCCGCGTGTGCTCCACCTCGACCGTCGCAAAGAGCACTTCGATGCGGTAGTCCTTCGACACGCGGGTCGCGTACTCGAAGGTGTGAAACGGCTGGTGCGTGCGCTTGTAGCCCATGAGGTATTCCTGCAGGCACGGCTCCGTCACCACGTAGAGGGCCCGCGGGCTGAGGTGCAGCCGCGGGTACCACGGGCAAGACCGGTGCTGGAGGTGCAGCACGGAGGTCGACACGAGGTTCAGCATCCCGCAGTACGACCCGATCGAGGGCGGCTTCCGATGCACGGGGTAGCCGGAGAAGTTGCCGATCATCTCGCTGATCTGACACACGTTGGGTGGCGACGGGATGAGGCCGAGGAGGAAAAAGCGGAGCAGCACGCGCTGCAGCGCCGGCGCGCGCGCCAAGGGGAACGCCAGCGTGTCCTTGCCGGGCATGCCCAGCTCCTTCTCATACAAGTTAACGCAGTAGCGCGTCTCCTCGGCAATGTAGGCGGCCCGCGGGTCCTGCAGCAGCTGCAGCAGCTCCTCGCAGATCTGCGCCTCCTCCGCGCGCGTGATGATGCCCTGGTAGCCGACGAGCCCGCTCACGTACAGCTTCCGCATGCCGTAGACGCTGCGGGGCTGCCCCACCATCTCGGCGAGCGGCTCGAGGAGCTCGCCCTCGAGCGTGTCCGAGTAGGCCCCGTCGCTGTGAAGGCGCCGCCGCCGCTCGTCGTCGAGCGTGGCGGGCAGCGCGCGGTCCACATGGAACAGCGGCGGCGCCTCCGCCGCGGCCTGCCGCCGCGCCACGGTCCAGCTGCTGTGCCGCTGCCGCGACTCGAGGGCGCCGCGCGCGAACATGGTGTTGTACATGGCGGAGTCGGTTGGGATGGAGGTCCAGCCCTCCTGTCCGTGGAACTCTTCTGGCGGCAGGCCGTTCAGGTCGATGTCGCTCTCCCCGCCCTCCGTGAACTCCACCACGCTCGCGGCCTGCTCCTCCAGGCTGCGCTGCAGGCGCTGCCGCCGCGCCTCGCGCGACACGGGCGTGGGCCCCAGCGCGTGTTCGTCCATGCCGTCGTACAGCCGGTACTTGGGCGGCAGCGGCGTCAGCGTGGAGCCGGCCACGCCGCCCACCACGTGGGGGTCTGGCTGGTCCTGGTGGAACTGGCGGTACCGTTCGCGTTGGCCTTCGTAGAGCGCCGTCGCGACGCCGCGCGTGGGCGGTATGCTGTGGTGCCGATCGGCACCTCTGTCATCCCCCCGCAGCTCCCCCGCAGCGCCCCTCCTGTTCCTACTACTCGGTGTGCGGTTGGTATTGTATACAAACTGTCGCTTGCGTTTTACGTGGCCCGTCATGCGCTCCGCGCGCGTCGCGAAGTTGGTGCTCTCTACCTTTAAGAGGCACTTTTGGCTGAACCAGAACATTCTACGTGGCAATTTGTTTAGAATAGACAGTCGCAATTAAAAAAAAAAGAAGAACTATTCACAGTGATGTGCGTTCTTTCAAAAGGGGGGAAAAGGAAACCACAGGATAGAGAGAGATTAGAAACTAATGCATTGCAATGACCCAACACACACCGTGCACTTTTTTTTTTACCGTAAAAGCTGACCCAGGAGCAAAGCCGCACCGCGAAAAATGAGGACGTATTTGATAAGAAAAAATCGTTTACATTCGACAGCAACGCTATCATTCAGCAAGCAAAAGAAACAAGAATAGAATAAAGTCATAAGCAAGAAGCAAAAAAAAAAACTAAATAAGTGTGTAATCAAAAAGGCAAACCGAATTTCGTTTTAGAGGTGTGTCTGCGGTGCACGGAAGATGAAAAGATAATAATAATAATAAAAGCAAACAAAAAAAAAACGATCAGGTGGATCTCCAGATACATGGTATAAGTTTGGCGAACAAACGCGCCGTGGAGTGCTCCTCACAGTTTTATCATGACGTCGTGTGCCTGCTTGATGGCAAGCTTCGCATCTAAGCGCTCCGTGAAGCTGCAGCCACCGACGGCGTGCAGCGGCATGTCCGCCGGCGCCGCCTCCAGAAACGATTTGTCCGCCACCTGTCCCGTGCACAACACGACTGTATCAAATGGCTCCCGCACCTCCTGCCCATCCATCTCGTACGTGAGGACGGTGCCGTCGAAGGACTTGTAATCCACACCCGCGAGCTGCCGCACTTTGTTGAAGTGCATTTCCATCTTGTGGATCCACCCCGTCGTGGGGCCGAGGGAGCGGCCCATCTTCCCCGTCTTGCGCTGGAACATGGTCACGTCGCGCGCCGGCGGCGCGTGCGTCGGCCGCTTCTGTCCGCCCGCCGTCGAGAGGGTCAGGTCGAGGCCCCACTTGTCCGCGAAGGGCCGCGGGTTTTGCTTCACGAAGCGCGGCGGCGCCCTGCGTAGCGCCGGCGCCGTCAGGTACTCGCACATGTCGAACCCAATGCCGCCCGAACCGATCACCGCCACGCGTCGGCCCACGCGCTCCGGGTGCCGCAGCGCCTCCACGTAGTTCAGCACGTTGGGCAGCCCCTCAATGCCCTGGAGGATGCGGCTCGTCTTGGCGCGCGGCGTGCAGCCGGTCGCCACCACCACCTCGTCGAAGCCGCCCTGCGCGACCGCCTGTGGCGACACCTCTGTGTTGAGCTTCACGGTCACGGTGGGCAGCGCGGCCAGCGTATTCGTCCAGTAGTCGATCGCGCTCTGGAACTCCTCCTTGCCGGGCACGCGCTTCGCCAAGTTGAACTGCCCGCCGAGCGTGTCGGACCGCTCGAACAGTGTCACGGCGTGCCCGCGCTGCGCCAGGGTGATGGCGGAGTGCGCGCCGGCGGGGCCGCCGCCCACGACGGCTACCCGCTTCGGCCGCGCCGCCGGCCGCACCGCCAGCGCCTCCTCATGGCCGGCCGTCGGGTTCAGCATGCAGGTGGCGGGCCGAAGCGTGAAGGTGTGGTCCAGACACGCCTCATTGCATGCGATGCACACGTTGATGAGCCGCGCGTCGCCGCGCCGCGCCTTCTCCACAAACTCCGGCTCCGTCAGCCACGGCCGGGCCATGGACACGAGATCCGCGTCGCCGTCCGCGAGCACCTGCTCCAGCACATCGGGGTGGTTCAGGCGGTTGACGGCGACGACGGGCGTCGACAGCCCCTTGCCCCGCAGGTGCGTGCGCAGGCCGCGCGTCACCCACGTGAAGCCGGCGCGCGGCACACTCGTCGCGATGGTCGGCACGCGCGCCTCGTGCCACCCGATGCCCGTGTTCAGCACGTCCGCGCCCGCCGCTACCACGCGCTCCGCCAGCTCGAACGTCTCCGCCTGCGTCGAGCCGTCTGGCACCATGTCCAGGAGCGAGATGCGGTACACGATGAGGAAGTCGGTGCCGGTCGCAGCACGCACCGCGCGCACCACCTCCAGCGGGAACCGCATCCGGTTCTCGTAGCTGCCGCCGTACGCGTCCGTCCGCTTATTCGTGTGTCGTGTCAGGAACTGCGTCAGCAGGTACCCCTCCGACCCCATGACCTCCACCCCGTCGAAGCCGGCCGCCTGTGCGTTGGCGGCCAACTCCGCGAACTGCTGCACCGTCGCCCGGATCATGTCGAGCGTCATCTCGCGTGGCTGGGTGCGGGAGATGGGGGACCGGATGGGGGACGCGGACACGCTTGTGGCGCCGCCCGCGTAGCGGCCAGGGTGCAGCATCTGCAGCACGATGGCGCCGCCGTGGCGGTGCACGCGGTCGGGGATGACCCGCAGCTGCTGGGCCGTGTCCCGCGTGAGCACGGACTCGCCCTCGAACAGCAGGCAGTCGGGGCTGGGGGAGAAGCCGCCGGTGACGATGAGCCCCGCCCCGCCCTTCGCGCGCGCCTCGTAGAACGTCGCGAGGCGTGCGTAGTTCCCCGTGTGCTCGAGGCCGGTGTGCATGCTGCCCATCATGACACGGTTGCGGAGTGTCCGGGAGCCGATTTTCATAGGCTCCAGCATTCTGGCGTACCTCATTGCCTCGGTAAACGTGCACGGACGTTTCCCTTCACTGGTGTTGTTGGTATCTGTGTGACTGGTCAGTTCCCTTCTACTTGTTCCGCGCGCAAACGTTTTCTTTTTCTTTTTTGGTGTTGTTGTTGGTTTGTTTTAAGTGTTTAAGTGCAATCGTTGTGGTAAGAACCAGTTGCGCTGATGCTGCTGCTTCTCTTTTTACTGTTGTTGTTCGAGATAGTGTAGTTGAGGGGTGTGAAGAGTGCATAATAAGCATATTGTAAATGCTTGTTGCGGGGGCGGTCGCAGGCACTGTCCACCGTGTCCTGCCTTGTGTCAATTCAACAAACAGACAAGCGGACGAGTCGATGTACAAAAGAGTATGCGTATTGAGGGCTGCGATACGAGCATGAGAGAGTGAAAAAAACAAAAGAACAAACGGTAACCCAGTAGTACCATAACTACCATGGATGATACAGAATATCGTTTTGAGCATATATAAGAAAACTAAACGTTTTTGGTGTTTATTTTTTTTTTGGAGAAAGTATGTGTACATCGTAGAACATCGGTGATCCCCTACATAATGCCAGGAGGCAGCTCGGAGGGCTTGGGGTAGGAGGCCTGCGTGCCCTTGCGCGTGACACTCACCGCCGCACACGCGTTGGCGCGACGGCAGGACTCGAGCAGGCCGTGGCCGCGGCTCAGGAAGTACGTCATGGAGCCCACGAAGCAGTCCCCCGCGCCCGTGGTGTCGACCGCCTTCACCCGCTTTGCCTGCTCCGCTGTCGGCTCCGCGCCGTTTTCCGAGAGCACGAAGCCGGCCGCGCCCAGCGTGATGACCACGTCCCGCACCCCCATGGCCTGCAGTGCTTTGACTGCCTTGGTGGCGGACGCGGAATCCGCGATCGTGATGCCGGTCATGAGCTGCGCCTCGACCTCATTTGGACAGAAGAGCGAGACAGAGGTGAGGTAGGGCTTGATCACCGCCACCTCCGCCGGCGTCGGCGCAGGGGCGCTGTTGAAGATGGTGTAAATGCCGCGCTGATGCGCCTCCTTCAGCGTCGCCAGCGTCGTCGCCAGTGGGATCTCATGTTGACACACAACGAAGCGCACGCTCTTGGGGAGGATGGCCTCGAAGCCGCCTGTGTGCTCCCGCACAAACGCCTCCGTGAAGGTTTTCGTCGCGTTGGGCGAGATGACAATCTCGTTGGAGCCCTTTGTCTCGACAAAAATCATAGCGAGTCCGGTGCTGTTCGCGCTGTCGCGAAACATGTAGTCCGTGTTCACACCGTTAGTCTGCAGCTGCTTGATGTAGTCGGCGCCGTCGCCATCACCGCCGACCATGCCGACCATCGCCACCTTCGCCCCGAGGCGGCCGGCGGCCACGGCTTGGTTCCCACCCTTTCCACCGAAGCCCTTTTGAAAATTCTGAGAGTGCATCGTCTCTCCCAGCTGCGGGGCGTGGTCGACGTAGGCCACGTAATCCACAAAGCATGAGCCGAGCACCACCACAACGGGTGCGAAGTCGCCGGTTTGGCTTTTCAGTGTTTGGACGCGATTCATCGTCACGGTATGAACCACTGCGTGTACACTACGAGTGAACCCTTTAGAGTGAGAAGGAACGAGCTATGTATTGTGCACTTCAACCTAGATATAGAAATGAGACTCGGAGAAGAAACAACAACGCAGTCAGTGTGTGTCAAGGGAAAGCAATACTAATGGATTCAGCGCATCAACATCTTCCACTCCTGCGTGTGGTTAGAATACCTACACTCACGCGAAACAAGAATCTCTTTCTTTTCTAAAATTTCAATATGAAACGCTTCACGAGAAACAAGTATGTATCCACTTTTTTTCTTTTTTTTTCATTTGTTGTTTTCCTTTACCGTTTTTTTTTTTTTGAAAAAGTATACTATATTGTTCACTTTCTTTGATGCTAAAAGGGCGATTCCATATACCAACGAAAAAAACATCATTTGAGTATCATCTTTTCCTTCCTTCTTTCTGCACTGTTACCATCTTTGAAAATCCATTAAAGGTCTCGAAGTATCCCTCCTTCGATTGACTTGACTGCACTCAAAAACAAAGATACATCCTACACCAGTACATGTAAAGGTACAGTTAAATATATACATTTGAACAGCAAGTGCACATTAACAATTCAATCGGAGACATAAGGATACTCCTATTAATAAAAACGATAAAGAGACCTCAATAGCCACAACGAAAGAACAGTAGTGTAATAACCAGAAAGATATCAACGAAAAACGACACAGTAGAATAAATGGAGAAAAAAGGTATATATATTTTGTTTTTGTTTTATTTTGCCTATTTGACATTGGTCTATTTGACATGTTTAGTACTGCTCGGCCTCCTCCTCGTCGAACTCGCCCTCCTCCTCCACGGTGGCGTCCTGGTACTGCTGGTACTCAGACACGAGGTCGTTCATGTTGGACTCCGCCTCGGTGAACTCCATCTCGTCCATGCCCTCACCGGTGTACCAGTGAAGGAACGCCTTGCGGCGGAACATGCTGGTGAACTGCTCACCCACGCGGCGGAACATCTCCTGGATGCAGGTGTTGTTGCCGATGAAGGTGACGGACATCTTGAGGCCCTTGGGGGGGGATATCGCACACAGAGGACTTGATGTTGTTGGGGGATCCACTCGACGAAGTAGGAGGAGTTCTTGTTCTGCACGTTCAGCATCTGCTCGTCCACCTCCTTGGTCGACATGCGGCCGCGGAAGAGCGCGGAC
>AUXH01000377.1:0-18998 GCA_000482145.1 Strigomonas culicis | reverse complement strand
ACGAACTACCGGGAGTGGCTGGAGAAGCTGGTGGGCTTCAACACGATCAGCAGCCGCAGCAACCTGCCGCTGGTGCACTACGTGCGGGACTACCTGGCCAGCGTGGGCGTCGCGGCGGTGCTGGTGCCCGGCGAGGGCGCGGAGCGCGACACGCACGCCAACCTGTGGGTCACGCTGCCCCCCACCGCGCCGCCGCCGTCCGCCGCGCGGCCGCTGGCGCCGGTGTGGTGCAGCGGCGGCCTCATCCTGTCGGGCCACACGGACGTGGTGCCGGTGGCGGGCCAGGCGTGGACCACGGACCCCTTCCGGCTCACCTACAGGGAGGCGGACCGGTGCTACTACGGCCGCGGCACCGCCGACATGAAGGGCTTCCTCGCCGTCGTGCTCGCGCTCACGCCCACCTTCCTCGCGATGCCGCGCCGCGCGCCCATCCACTACGCCTTCTCCTACAACGAGGAAATTGGATGCCTCGGGGTGCCCTACCTCATCCGTTACCTGCAGAAAGTGGAGGTGAACGGCAAGCCCTTCACCGCGGATGGCTGTCTTGTCGGGGAACCTACAGGGATGAAGGTGAATATTGGTAATAAAGGCATATGCATGTGGGAAGTCAAAGTCCGCGGAAAGCCCATCCACTCCTCGCGCGCGATGCTCGGCACGAGCTGCAACGCGATTGACTACGCGGCGCAGCTTGTGATGAAGATCAAGGAGCTGGCCATTGCGATCCGTGACCATGGCCACCACGATGAACGTTACGAATGCCCCTTCGCATGCGTAACGACAGGACTCATCAGCGGCGGCAACGCGGTGAACACGGTGCCGGAGCACTGCTCTTTCTCCTTCAGCATTCGCATCTTGAAAAGGGAGGAGGCCCTTCAGCTGGAGAAGGACCTTCAGGCGTACGTGGAGGCCACCGTGCTGCCGGAGATGCGTCGTGAGTTTGCGGACGCCACCGTCGACATTATACGCGGCCCCAATTTCCCCGCCTTCAACGGCGACGAGAAGGCGCCCTTCACGCAGCAGGCGATGCACCTCTGTCATGTACAGAAGACAGGGACCACCAGCGGCGGCACGGAGGCCGGCTTCTTCCAAGAGACGCTCAACATCCCGACCGTCATCTCAGGTCCCGGGGAGGGCCGGTATATACATCTGGCGGACGAACGCGTCTCTGTGGCGTTGATGGACCAGTGCATGCAGATGGTGAAAGACCTCGCGACCCTCCTGACGAGCGCCGGCAAGCAGGGCAACTTGTGAACGACTAAAACAGAACGGAACGCCGTGGAAGGAAGTCGATCGTAAATCTGTTTATTCTTCTTCAGGTGTGTTCCTTATGAACTTAATGGTATTGTTCAGTTCTTTTGTTTTTTTCTTTCATGTTTTTTTTTTAATTCTGTAAGCAAGGTTTTCCTTTCCCTTATAATTATTTGTGTATCATCGGTTATTCGTTAAATGTTTTTTTTTTCTTACTACGTACGGTATCGTTATTTATAATGTAGACAGTTTGTATCATTCAGTCTTCTTGAAACACTTTTTGTCTTGTCCTCACGATAGGTCAGGATCTTAACACTGAGTCAGTTCGTGTGCGTTCTCTCTTCTTTTGTGTGTCTCTGTCGGTTTATACTCATTTACGTTTGTTGTTTTGGATGAAAGGAAATATCAAGACATCCATCGAAATGCATATGACTGTTCTCTCTCTCTCTCTCTCTCTCTCTCGACCTCTCCATATTATCTGCTGAGTGAGCCTTAACGTAACATTGCTATCGCTTCGGATTAGTCGCTTCTCGCTCGCTCTCTCTCTCTCTTTCTTGAGTGTGTGCGATGAAGCTGAACAGGCGACTCTGTAGGCCCTGCGGCAGCTGCCTCCCTCGTGTCTCTCTCCCTCACGCGACGGGGGGCTCGCGCGGCGCTGTCACGGCACTGCTCCTCCTCACTGCAGCAGCGGCAACATGTGCGCACGCAGACCACAGCGCTAGCGCGGATGGTACAACAACCAATAAGAACACCAATAGCACCACAGACAGCTCGCAGGACGCTGCGGCGAACCGACGTTACGGCTTCACCTTCATCCTCGTCTTCCTCATCGCCGTCCTGGTTGTGCTGCCGCTCATGCTGCTGCTAGGAGTGACCATCCATAAGTGCCTGGAGCAGCGGCGGCTCCGGCGCGCTCTCGCGTACAACCGCACGCACCGCCCGCAGCAGCAGCAGCAGCAGCAGCAGTGGGATGCACGCCACCCCATGAACAACAGCTTCGCGTCCATTGTCGAGGTCGGCGACGCGCCGGCCGCGCAGCTCCCCGGGGTGGACGAGCCCACCGAACCAGCAGCTGCGACGCCGCCGCCGCCACCGACGCTGGAGGGGTACACACTGGAGAACCGTGTGAAGCCGCGCCAGCGCCCGCGCCACGGGACGTCGCGGGTGGAGGCCGCACCTCACACGGTGCTGACCATCCACTGGGATCGGCTGGACCCGGCGCAGGTGCCGGAGGCGGCGCCGCCGCCGCCCAGCCCGCGCGAGGCGGCGCGGCTGGCGGCCGCCGCCGCGCGCGTGAGCTCGCCCGAGTTCTACGGCCGCGCGGACTACAGGGCGCCGCGGTCGACCGGCGGCGGCAGCCCCGTCTATATCAACATGAACGCGAGCCTGCGGGGCAGCCCGGGCTGGCTCCAGGAGCGCGCGACGAGCAGCTCCATCGCGCACTCGAGCGGCAGCCGGCAGGGCCCGTCGACGCCAGACGGCTCCTTCGCGGCGGTGGCACTGCAGCTGTCACCGATGCTGCGCGCGGCGGCCGCGCGGGACGGCGCGGCCACGCCCGGCAGCGTGACGAGCCACTACGCCAGCAGTGTGGAGATGAATGACTACTTCGGCGGCCGGCCGCGCGGGGACAGCAGCGGCGCCGGCGGCGGCAGGCGGCGGCTGGTGCTCGCCCACCGCACGCCGCCGCCGCTGCCGCTGTGCCTGCACCCGACCGCCGCGCAGCAGCAGCAACAGGATGAGCTCTACACGGATGAGGGGGAGGAGGGGTGGGACGACGACGCGTCCCACCCCCACAGCGCAGAGGAGGAGCCCATGTATGAGATCGAGGACCACGAGTACGACGACCATCCGCAGCCTCAGCCGGGCGCCACCCTACATCAGGAGGTGCGGCAGCAGCAGGCCGCGCGGGCGCCGCCGTATGCGCGGGACGAGGCGGAGGACCGGCCAGGGTCGCCGTCGCGCTGGTCGCACCTCGCTGCTGCACACGGCGCGGCGACCGATAGCGAGTCGGACGGTGTGGGCGACCATCCCCAGCCGAACCATTTCCGCCACGGGCGAGCGCTGCCGCGCGAAGGGGGGCGCCGCCGCCGCCAGCGGGGGCGGAAGGCGGAGGAGGACGGGTTCTCCAGCACCTCAGATGACTTTGACCCTCCACTATAAAACGGAGGCCTGTGGCACACACCATCTTGCAGTGCACTACATAGGCATCCGTATCATAAGAAGAATGCCAATTGGTTGTGCTGTAGTAGCATATATATTAAATATGCGTGTGGTCACTCATTATGTTATTTTTTGATATTAATTCTAATAAGTACTATAACGTAGATATATACAATTTAAACTAACGTTGCTCTGAGTGTAGTTTGTTTTTCTGTACTCATGACTGCTTTCTCTTTTTTTGTTTACTTTGTTTTGTTCCTTTATAAAAAAAAAAGAATACTAGCTAATAAGTTGACAACGCTAATGATCGTAAGTACAAGCAGAAGAGAGAGTATATTATGGTGCACAATTTAAAATGTTGAAGACATAAAAATTCGAACATACAGATGTTAACCTTCATGGATCACTTGCAGACTGCACAGGCTATATTCCTCCTTTTTTTTTTCATGTTTTGCTTTTTGACTCGCAAAGAGTTTCATGGTTCTTCTTTTTTTTCATCTAGTGAATTGCCATTTGTTCTGCTGATCTATTTCATTTGTAAGTGAAAGACGCAAAGGAAAGATGGGCAACACCGACTCCTCCGTGCGATCGTTCTACGACCCTCCCATCGCCACTGGGCGCACGCACAGCCGCAAGAAGCGGTCGACCTCACGTCCAACGAGTGGCCCCTCCGACACCACCTCTAGTACGACCCACCCCCACGGCAGCAGCCGCCAGCAGCGCCGCACGGCCTCCATGCTCGTGCACAACCGCTCCGCCCCCTCCGCGGTGCAGCAGCAGCAGCAGCACCACCACCATGGCCGCCGCCCCGACGTCGTCGCGGAGCACTTTCCCCGCACAAGCCAGCCCAACTCGCCGCCACCGCCGCCCGACCCAGCGGAGGCGGCCGGCCCCGCCCGCGCGCGGCGCAGCAACTCTTCACTCACCACGCGCGGGGAGCGCACTTTGCGGCAGCAGCTGGAGCAGCAGCAGCAGCTGCCGCTCGTCGACACCGCCGGCGACGGCGTCCAGCACGGACCGCCCTCGCACGCCATCCACCCGGGTGGGGCAGGGGAGGCGCCGCCGCCGCCGACGCTGGAGGGGTACACACTGGAGAACCGCGTGAGGCCGCGCCAGCGCCCGCGCCACGGGACGTCGCGGGTGGAGGCCGCGCCGCACACGGTGCTGACCATCCACTGGGACCGGCTGGACCCGGCGCAGGTGCCGGAGGCGGCGCCGCCGCCGCCCAGCCCGCGCGAGGCGGCGCGGCTGGCGGCCGCCGCCGCGCGCGTGAGCTCGCCCGAGTTCTACGGCCGCGCGGACTACAGGGCGCCGCGGTCCACCGGCGGCGGCACGCCGGTGTACATCAACATGAACGCGAGCCTGCAGGGCAGCCGGCCGGCCTCGCAGGTGAACGGCAGCTTCGCGCACTGCCAGTACAGCCGCCCCGCGTCGACCGCCGCCTCCTACAGCGTGGGCGGCCGCAGCCCCGCGCGTGCCCACCACGCGCACGTCGACGAGGAGGAAGACGACGACGAGGACAACGAGGAGTGGGGCCGGCCGGGGTCACCCTCCGGCTGGGGCTCGCGACAGCACACGCCGGCGGACAGCGAAGATGAGAGCGCGCAGCAGGAGGCGCGCGCGCGCAAGAAGCACAGCCGTAGAGGCAACGTGAAGGACCAGGACGCGCTGTCGAGTACGTCGGATGACTTTGAAGACGACTAGCAGCTCCGCTGAAGGTTCCCGTATCCGCTTTCTTTCTTTCCTTTGTTTTGGTTTGTTTTGTTGGGTTTAAAAAAGCGCAGTTTTTTTTAGAGTAAACACACATCTATCTATGGATTGAGATAGACATAATTTGCTTACAATGTGTGTAGTATACAAACACACAAGATCTCTTATTGTTCGTTTATTTTATTGTTGTTTTTATTCTTAATACACTCTTCTAGCTCACTAGTTGAGTACCCGTTGCACTTTCGATTTCTTCATCTTCTCCGGAAGCACTCAAAATGAAAAAGAAAGGATAAAATTTAATGTTCGTTGATTTATGATTTCTCGCAATAGTATAAAAAAACAGACATGGACGGTTCGCTTTATGCTGCAACCATTGTTTTTTGCATTATCAATCTGCTTCCTTCTGCTGTTGTTGCTTTCACTACAGATCTATTTTTCATTCTCACTTTTGTGTGTATCCTCTGTTCTCCCAGTGAAGGAAAAAAGACTTCATAAAAACAATAACAACATATACTTAATACTCTTTTTTTTTTTCTGAATTGTTTCCCTTTTTTTTTCTTTACTATTACACTTTGTTTTTTTTTTCTGGAGCCCCTCCTCCGCATAGATAAAGCGAAATTCGGTGTGCGTGAGAATCCCCTACACACAAGACGTAGCAGACACCGATGGGCGCCGAACACTCCACCGCCGCGGCCGCCTCCACCCGTCGCCGCTCGCAGTCCAACTCGATCAGCCAGCGGCAGAGCACCAGCAGCATCGCCGCGGATGACAGCGCGCGCTACAAGGGTATCCCGCTCGGCAACAAGCTGCCCAAGCTGACGGAGGAGCAGGAGGCGAAGAAGCAGAAGACGATCCGGCGCTACCAGCGCCGGAAGGAGAAGGAAGAGCGCCGCGCCGAACGCGAAAAGGAGCGGCTCCGGCTGCAGAAGAAGGCCGAGGCGACCGAGCGCCGACCCGCCTTTAGGGGTCTCTTCGGCGGCAGCCGCAACACCTCCCGCAAGAGCCTCGAGCGCAGCGTCACCTCCGCGCTGGGGGAGGAGAACTACAACGCCTTTGCGACCGCGGCCGCCAGGACGCCAGGCGCGCAGGGCCCGCCGCAGCCAGACGAGCAGCACGCGGACAAGATGAGCGATGGCGCGAGCAGCAGCCTCACCGCGACGAGTGGGACGACCGCGGTCTCCTACGTCAGCTCCCGCCTCGTCTACGGCCGCGGCAACTACGTGGAGCGCGGGGAGGAGGACTCGGCGGACGAGGACGCCTACCAGGTGGTCGGCACCCACTCGCGGCGCGACTCGGGGCTGTCGCATGGTAGCTCCGCCAGCCGCTACAACCCGCAGCGCGAGGCGAACCAGAAACGGAGGCAGTACCGCCGGCGGCAGCAGCAGCGGCGGCAGGCCGGCGACGCCACCGTCCTCCACCAGTTCGACTCGGCCGAGAGCGCCGGCGCGGACTCCACCGACGAGGGCGGCAGCAGCACGGACGGCGCCGCGGCCGCCGCCATCACGACGCACGCGCCGCGGAGTGCGTCGAGCGCCAACCACACCCACACCGCGAATGCGGAGACCGCCGCGGGGAAGAAGATGACGCGGCGGGAGGTGCAGGACAACGTGCTGATGAGCGGCTTCTTCGCGGCCGCCGGCATGGACGCCATGGCGCCGCCTCCCCCGTCCGCCTACGGGGCCTACCGCACGCGCGCGCCACCCACCGGGACAGCGAACCCTACGAGCCTGCGTCCCGCAGCCGGTCGGCAGGAGCTGCCGCGCAGCCCACCGCCGGCCGGCGCCGGCTCCTCGCGCACCGCAGCGGTGTCATCCGTCCCAGCCACGCCCGGTAGGGCTGGGAGCCATGCGAGTCACAACACGACGACCAGCAACGGTGCGAAACAGGCATCCGCTGTGAAGGCAGAGAGAGCAATGGCAGAAGGCCCTGTGGTGCCGCAGCGGAGCGCGCACCCGGCCAGTGCCCATAAAGCCGTCAAGACCACCGCAGCAGCAGCAGCCACCACGACCGCGCCGGCCGCCGCCGCCCAGCCCAAGCGGCCACAGGAGCACCACCATAGCAACCCGAATTACTTCCTCATCGGTGCGGGGGATGCCGCGCCGGAGGTGCTGGACGCCCCCGGCAGCAGCCACGCCCTCTACTACAATAGCACGACGGAGGTCGTGACGCAGGCAGCGACCACCCGCCGCACCCCTGCGACTGCGGCACATGTCCGGCACGCAGATCCCTCTACATTAGTCAACTAGACAAAATAAAAGAGACAAACAAAAACCAAATGAAACAAAAAAAAACTCTATAAAGCAAAAGTATAATTACATACATGGATGCAGTGGCATATATATAAGAGTAATATGTTTTTTTTTTAATTTGCTATTTGCACTTTTTGTTGTTGTATTGTTTTTTTTATTTCGTGCTTTCTTTTTACTGTTGATCAATATCTTTTTTTGTTGTGGTGGTGATGGTTGTTTGTTGTAGGCTACTTTAAAATAATGTATTTCTATTTTTCAGAGTCTATGTACATTGGTATTTCTGTTGCTTTAGAAATTTTTAATAAACAGAAGGAGAAAATATAAGTATACACGTCGCACTTATCTTCTTTGTTTATACTATAAATAGAAAAACACAGATTATTTGAAGAAATTTTTTTTACTCCCTAAAGAATGTTTTGTTTATGTCCTCAAAACAAAACATTTTGATTGGTTGCTTTAATTCTGATTTCTTTTTACGAGAGATTTTTTTTTTATATACAAACCTCTCCAACTCGATATGTTGTATATATTGTTTTTCGTTTTTTTCCCCGCTTAATACTAAAATAATCAAAATAAATCAGATCGTTTATAATAAAAAGAAGTACTTAACGAAGTTGAACTTTACAATTATAATACTATAAATATCCCTGCAACTGTTGGACTGCATTGAGATGTAAAGGTAATCACTGTATAAAAAAATAATGTGCTTCTTCTTTCACACAGAGTATCCATTACTTATATTACCTGTTTTGTTTTATTGTTTTTCTTCTATTGAACTGTACACACACTCTCTCTTTCTTCTCTCACACTTCTGAATGTTATTTGTGTTCAATGAACAACAAAAAGCAAGTCACAACGTGTAACCCATAAGCGCACGTATTTCTGCGCCTCGAACAAACACCACACGCATGGCGTATAACCAGAAGACGCTGGATGGCTACCGGCAGCGGCTGCTCTCGCCGGCGGCGGGCGGCGACGCGCCTTCCTACACGCCCTATTCGTGCACCACGTGTCCCTACTGCAGTGGTCAAGAGCCACCTGCCTACAAGCACCTCCACCCCTCCACCAAGCCCAGGAGCCCGCTGGACTTTTACCGCCACGTGCTGGTGGAGAAGTACCGGCGCGTGCAGCCGCCACACGCGCGCGCCAACCTCACGCGGCGCTACGCGACGGACGGGGCGGCGTCGCCGCCGAAGCTGCTGGCGTGCGGCCCGATGGTCGACCAGAGCGAGCTGCCGTTTCGCCTCCTCTGCCGCTACTACGGCGCGGGGCTCACGTACACCCCGATGCTGCACGCCGCCCTCTTTGCCCGCGACGAGCACTACCGCCAGCAGTTCCTGCAGCAGACACCGCTGGCGCTCGTCCGGCAGCGGCTGGCCGCCGCTGCGGCTACCACACAAGTGGCGGACGAGAAGGCCGCGGTCATCGACCGCCCCGTCATTGTGCAATTCTGCGCGAACAGCCCCGAGACGCTGCTCGCCGCGGCGCGGCTGGCCGTCCATGGCGAGGCGGTGCCGCACCCCACTGCGGCGGGTGCGGACGACGGCGGCGGCGAGCGCTACTACCACTGCGACGCGGTGGACCTGAACCTCGGCTGCCCCCAGGGCATCGCGCGCCGCGGCCGCTACGGCAGCTTCCTCATGGACGTCAGCTGGGACCTGCTACACACGATGGTGCACACCCTTGCGGTGGAGCTTGCCGTGCCGGTGACCGCGAAGATCCGCCTCTTCGACGCGCCCATCACGGAGCAGCGGCGCCAGGCGCTGGCGGAGGAGAACCACCACACGGTGGACGGCAGGCAGCTGCACTACCTCTACACGTTCCAGGGCCAGAGCTATCAGTACGACGTGCCGCTCTCCATCGCCTACGCGCGCATGCTGCGGGACGCCGGCGCGGCGCTGCTGTGTGTGCACGGCCGCGCGCGGCAGCAGAAGGGGCAGCTCTCGGGGCTGGCGGAGCTGGAGGTGATCAACCGCATCCGCGAGGCCTTCGAGGAGGATGAGCGGCGGCAGTGCCAGTGCGCGGCCGCCGAGGCAGGCGGGGGCGTCCCGCTGACGTGCTACACCTGTAAGAACATTCCCATCCTCTCCAACGGGAACGTCCTGTCCTTCGCGGACATCGCGAGGCTGTTCGACCCATCGCCGGCGCGGCACCCCGCGGGGGGCGACGATGCGACGCCCTTCGTGAAGGTGGAGGGCCACATGTGCGCGGAGCCGCTCCTGTGGGACCCCACGCTCTTCAGCGACCCCGCCGTGGTCATCCCCTCCGGCCGACTGCCGGCCGACGACGAGGGAGCAGCGGAAGGCGGCGATGGTGCGGCACCGTCACGGGCGCTATTTGAGCGCGAAAGGGCCATTCGGCTGAAAGCCTTTGAGACGGCGTTTGACTACCTCTACTATGTCAAATTGTCCAATGCGCAGTATTACGAGTACCTTTACAAACCGAAACAGAGAACCCTTCTTGTACACGCAAAAGATAGTAACAAGGAGAAGAATGAAAATGACCCTCTGGATAGCTCGGAGGCCATTACTGTCACGTCCAGAAAGGAGCAGAATAACTTTTACGGTATCTCGCTCGGATTTGTGAAGGCGCATCTCTTTAAGATCTTTTTTCACAACTGTGTCTTGTTTCCTTCGCTACGAGAGTTTCTCGCCGAGTTCAACAGTAAAGAAGAAAGGGAAAAGGAAGAGGCGAGCAGTGATCCGGATGGTAAGGGCAAGCAGCACAAGAACAGTATTGAGTACTGTCAGCAGCAGCTGGATGCACTAACCGAAGAACTCAAGGCGTTCTATGAGATGGACCTGCAGCTGACGCATGAGGCTTATGTACAGCTGAAGCGGGAGCAGGAGAGCCATAAAAAGAACAAGCACCGCGTACAACAAGAAGGTGGGGAGGAAAACAAGAACGGGGCAGCTGGTTTTGACATTTTTGAAGAGGAGGATGGCATTGGGTTGGGAATTTTTTAAGCGCCTATGTGAAAACTATGTGCACCTCACCTGTATTATGACAAGTAACCGTTTAAATAATAATGAAAAACACATAGTAAAAGATAGTAAAGGGATTTAGCTTCCTTACGCACCATCTCTCATTTATTCATATCTCCCACTTTAATCTAGATGTATATTCCGTTACACGTGAAACGTTTCACCATGGCAGTTGAAACTGTTTTTTCTCTCTCTCCCTCGCTCTTTCTTACGATACCGATTTTGTTTTTTAAAAGGGTAAAGTTATTATACAGCAAACAAAAGAAAAAGAAAAAGTATTAGTAGAAAGAGGGCGAATGAGACGCATGCGCCGCAGCCGTAGCAGCAGCGGGAGGTCCGTGTGGTCCTCCTTGCTTCGCGCCTCGCTCCCTCTTATGCTGGCAGTGCTCCTCTGCGCAGCACTGGCCCAGGCCGCCGCCGCCGCCGCCCCACAGACGCTGCTGAGCATGCCCATCACGTACCTCAACCTCAGCCACATCCACGACAACGCCCTGACCGTGGACGAGATCAACAGCCTCATCACGGACAACAATCACCCCTACCGCTACGTGGAGGTGAATGCGGTCGACCTGTACGCCGGCGGCGGCGCCGCCACGCCCCACCCGCGCATGACGCTGCGGATGACCGTCACCGGCAGCGAGCGCGTCGTACTGACGGTCAACGGTCGGCAGGCGCGCGACATCATCTTCGCCCACTTCCAGACCCTCTTGAACAAGTACGATAGCACGGTCGTCTCTCGCAACTGCGACTACGTGACGGTCGGCGTCACGTTCCAGACCGCCTACACGGAGGACGAGGACGAGGACGCGAACGCCACCACGGACGCGAACGCCACCACGGACGCCGTCGAGAAGGACCGCGGCGGCCAGACACTGGAGGAGGCCGCCATCCAGCAGGCGGTGCTGCAGCATTACGCGGCGTACCAGGAGCAGCAGGCTGCGGCGGGCACCACCACCACGACTAGCACCACCCGCCGCCCGCGCCGCGCCGCGCGGGTGAAGACGCTCGTGCCGCCGACGAATCTGCAGTCCGCCGAGCAGCGAAAAGCGGTGCAGCTCATGTTGGATGAGATGCAGGCGAGTGGGGCATCGGAGTCGCTCGAGAATGCCACGACGACGGCGGCACCGGCCAACACCACCAACACCACCGTCGCCCCCAGGAGTGCGGAGGAGGAGCGTGTGTTCAGCACCACCTCGCTGTGGGACACGTTTCTGACCATCATGGACACAAGTGCCATGTGCGCCATGACACCGTCGCTCAGCATGCGGGCCTCCGACGTCCACCACGTCGATGAAGTCTTCTACCTCGTGCTCACCTACCGCGGGTACTGGTATACGCAGAACGCGCTCTACTTTGAGACCTACGGCCAAAATGTGTACACCCGTTACCAGCTGGAGTTCCGTGAAAGCACACTGAAGTGCACGGCGGAGGCCTTCCTGGAGGAGCAGCCCGGCGCCCCCGTCCGCTACCGCATCGCCTTCCTCGGCTTTCTGCTGCCGCTGCTGCTCGTCGTCCTGCCGACGCCGTACCTCGTGTGGAACGCGCACTACCTCCAGGATTTCCTGTATGAGGTGGACGTCATGCAGTGGATCTGGCTGATGCCGCACTATACGCAGCAGGCGATCCACCGCGGCATCGAGCAGCTGTACACGTACCTGACGACGTGCTGGCGGCGCCGGCGCGAGGGGGCGCAGCAGCAGCGCTGGGCCGCGCGGCAGGCGCAGATGGCGAGCGAGATGAACGCCATCATGGCACACGAACACGAACAGCAGCAGCAGCGGCGGCAGGCGGAGGAAGAGGAGGGAGGAGAGCTGCTGCGCGCGGATGTGCTCAACGAGCCGGCGCCACTCGTGGCCGGGCGCGCGGCCGCGGAGGACGTGGTCGTCGTGTGCACAGAACTGGAGGACAGCCCCTCCGCCTCCGCATCCACCGACACGCCGCAGGAGCTGCCCGGCCGTGGGTGGGGCTGGGGCGCCGGCGCGGCGGCGCTCGCCGCCCGGCAACAACAGCAGCAGCAGCAGGCTGGCGGCGCCACGGAAGCGTCGGGTCTGGCACCCACCAGCCGCGGGGGGCCGAGTGCGGACGGCAGCGCCCCGCAGCGGGAGGAGGTGGAGGACCGCTATGCGGACGACGACCCCCGCGCCGGCGACGGCAACAGCAGAGTGAAGGACCTGCTCTTCACAACAGCGGAGCTGCGCTTTCCGGCACCCGCGCCGTCGCCGGCGAGCCGCGAAGGGACCGATGCGAGGCAGGAGGATAACGCGGCGGCCACGGCGGCGGACGCGACGACAACGGTGGTGCCGGTTGACGCCAGCTCGGCCGCCGCTCCGGCACAGCCCCATGTGCTGTCCGAGACGCTCTCACCCCAAGACACGTGCCGTCCTGCGGCGGCCACCAGCCCGGCCCCCAAGCTGCCCCACGACGCGGAAGACGAGGAGGACGAAAAAATCTGCCGCATCTGTCAGGACGGCGAGGAGATGGAGCGGCTCGTGGCGCCCTGCCACTGCACCGGCAGCGTCCGCTACATCCACCGCACCTGTCTCGACCGCTGGCGCATCGAGAGCGCGAAGCGCAACCCCCAGAACTACTCGAACTGCGAGATCTGCAGGGCACCGTTTGCCATCTCGATTCGCCGCTCGACGCTGTGCTGGAAGGGCAGCCAGCAGCTGCTGCGCGGCGTCACGCTCTTCCTGGTCTGCTGCATCGTCATCCTGCTCCTCGTGCCGTCCGTGTTTACCACCTTCGGCGAGCTGAGCTGCCTCGCGCCCTATCACCGTGTCACGTACAGCAGCATGTACGACGTCGTGGGCCTCTGCATCTCCTTCTTCCACTACGCCGGCATCGTCTTCCTCATCATGTTCGCGCACCTGCTTGTCTACAGCAACTTCCGCGGCAGCGCCGCGGCGGAGGAGCAGCTGCGCCAGGAGCGGCGCCTGCCGCCCTTCTGGACGCGCCGCAACAAGATCGTGATTGCCGCGACCTCTCTCCTGCTCATCGCACAGAGCATCGCGAGCGGCTACCTCGTCAAGTGCTTCTTCTACGCGACGAGCAACATTGGGTGGAACTGGGAGGTGGCGCCGGTGCTCGGCGGCCTCTCCTACACCGTGTACCTCTGCGCGATGGTCGGCGTCGCGGTGCGCGTGCGGCAGCTGCTGAGCGAGCGCCGCGCGCAGCGGGCCGCCACGGACGTCGCCATCGTCAGCGGGGCGGACGAGGACGCAACCCCCGCCGCGGAGCCCCACGCCCACGCGACGGCCGATGCTGCTGCTGCGCCTGCGGCTGCGGCACCGGCGACCCCGGCGCCGGCCGATGGCGCCGCGACGGTCGATCGCCATGATGAAACGGATGTGAACTACACGGCGCACTTCGGTGTGGAGGGGACACTGCGGACGATCCGCGCGTACGAGTACTGCGCGCCTCGGCGCGTTCTCACCGCCGCGGAGGAGGAGGCCGCTCGAAAGAAAAAGAAGAAGAAGAAGAACTAAAGAATAAAAATGATTCACAATGAGTAAAAAAAAAAGGAGCAAAAAAAAGGTGATGATGGCGGGAAGGAAAACAGTAGGCGTTTGCTTTGTTTTTGTTTGTGTTTTATTTTTGTATTGTTGTTGGTTTCGTTTTTTGTCTTCTTCTTTTTTTGTTTGATTCAAATAGTCATTATCACTGTTAGTACCTCTCCATTTTATGGTTTTTTATTACAGTGTTTTGTGTGATCGACTTGCATTTTTCTTTTCGTTGCTATTCTTGTGTCGTCGGTGCTATCTCTCCCGCACCTTGTAATTACATCTCCTTTTTTATGTATTTAATGTAGTAAAAGCAAAAAAAAACACAATTGTTCTTTTTAAGAACGCTAGAAAGTAGCTATCAGTTAGCATGCGTTGCTGTTGCGAGTGCATTTCTTCTTCTTTTTTGCTTTATGTGAAGCTTATTTTTTCTATTGTACTTGCGGTATTTGCTTTATGGAAACGGTATCTCACAAATCAATACAATCAAACAACTATACATAATTTATATGTTTTTTTATTTTAGTTATACAAGTTTTTTGTAGGGAAATAAAAACTATATGTAGGAGAATGCATAGAGGAAAGTGGGGTGAAACATATAAATGATAACTCATACTAAAGAATGATAATGGTTTTTTTTTTCATTTCACTATGCTCCTTTTTGCCCTCCCTCTTCATTTCTCACTTCTTCTTATAACTACCGCAAGTACGTTAGGAATACTGTAATTACATTTTGCTGTGTTTTTTTTTTATCGTGTTTCTGCTGACGTTTTATAAAAGCTGCGCATTTGTTGATACAGTTTGTATTACGCGTCTTACGTTTAGCTGTTAGGCACATTAATTATTCTTTTTCTATCAGCACTATTCATTATTCTTTTTTATTCTGCGTTTATAAGTATATTCTCTTCTTTTATTCGACCCACTCCAACATGCCGCTTACTGTAGCCGCACGCTCTTTGTTCACTCCCTTCCGGTGGCATCACACCTTGTGGTACGTATGCCTGCTCACCCTCCTCCTCGGCGGCCCCTCCTCCTTTCCCTTCGCGCATGCAGGAGCTGCAGTCGCCACGGATGGCGCAGCAGCGGTCGCTGCCCACCACCTCTTCTTCGCGCAAATCAGCGCCCTCTCTCCGCTTCTCGCGTGGCACACCATGGAGGAGGAGGCGTTCGTTCTGTTTCACAAAATCTATGACGTTGGTCGATCGCCGCGCAGCGGGCAGGGGGGCGGCACGGAAGGGTCGCAGCCACTTTCCACCAATCGGACGGTGTCTCGTGAGGCGCGCTACGCGCATCTGCTGTCCCCAGCGGCGATGACGAGCTTGGCCGCCGGCAGTTTCGGCGGCGTCGTCCCTTCCTATGCGTTTGCGGTGCAGTACCACACGCCCACCGCACACGCGGACGCGCCGATGACAAGCCCACCGGACCCTCAGGTCCATCAGCCGGACAAACGGTTGCCACTACTGGAGTACATGTATGTGCAACTCCTGCAGAAACACCCTCGCCTGAAGAACAGCTTGTATGCGTCCGACTTCGCTGCGGTTTCGCCCTTCGCACCGTTCCGAGTGTCGACAGAGAACCTCTCCCTCTCGCAGCCTAATTGGTACACACCACAGCACGCGGGCGACCGCGAGCACAACCACGTGAAGGAGAGCTTTGTGTACCTCCCGCCAGCGACTCGGTCGAAGGGGGAGGGAGCGGTCGCGCGCCTTTACAACCGGACCCGCCAGCTGCTCGACCCCTACGCAAGAGACGACGGGCACCACCGTCCCGTGCAACACTTTTTCTCTCACTTTTTCTCCGCCCCGAGCTATGAGCTACCACTGCATGTGTTGGGGAATAGCTACACCATCATTCACTTGAAAACACGGGAGGGCATGCAGCCACCCCAACAGCGTGGCGGCGCGCCGGACAGCGCGGAGGATGTGCGGTACTACCTCAACGCCAATCTCCAGCTCGTCGCACAGCTGGAAGAGGCGCGTTACGACCCCGCGGTGCGCGAGGATAACTGCAACGGTATCTACCTCCACATTGACATCCTCCGGCGGGAGGCGGGCCGGCGTGGCAGGCGCGTGATCGCTACCGCGCGAGAGGCGGACACGGAGGAGATTGAAAGTCGGCGGAGCGAAGCCACCCGCCGCCGTCCGCGGACTTCCGTGGACCGCACAGAGAGAAGCACCGCACAGCCCATAACACACACACACCCACGTCGGCACCCACCCACGTCGATCGGCACACGTCCGTACAAAGGAGCCTTCGCGGCCCTCTGGGATGCGTTTGTGTTCTTGTTCGACAGCTCGACCTTCTGCGAGGTGCGGCCGACCATTTCGCTGCGCGTCCCTTCACCCATTGACAGGAAGGAGGCGGATGAAGAGGAAGAAAGGGGCGAGGGGGGGGAGGCACCCACCCCCACGCTGCTGGAGAAACCCCATGAGCGCGAGACAGACGGCCATGGTGCGCACGACGTTGCCAGTGGTGGCGCCGACACTCCTACCGCGGAAGGGGAAGAAGATTTCTATATTGTGATACAGTCGTTTATTTCCGCTCACGCCTATACGGCTCGCCGCCGCTCCTCTACGACGCCGGTCACGGATGTGCATGACGATCTGCAGAGTGGGGATAGTGCGTCCGAGCCGCTCCATGCTTTTTTGGAAGATCGCTTCCAGTGTCAGCTGCGACTCTTTATCCAAAACGGGCCGGAGACGTCTTTTGCGCTCATCGCACGGCCGACCGACGAGGCGCTGCACCCTCACGGCAGTCGCACCGCGCGTGAGCGCCAGCGGCGTGTGTCAACGTTCTTCTTCTTTCTCTTCGCCTGCGGCCTGCCGCTGCTGCTGGTGCTCCTGCCGCTGCCGCTGCTGCTCTGGCGCGCTGATATCGTCCAGCACTACCGCATCGAGGTGGACATCACCGAAACCTTCCTGATCCCGCCCCATGCGGTGCGGGACGGCTGCCTGTGGCTGCTGCAGCGCCTCTGGGACCAGGCGGCAGGGCAGCAGCGGCTCTGGCGCTGCGTGCGCGCGGCGGCGACGACGGCCGCCGCTCCACCAGGCAGCCGGTGGTGGTGTCTGTGGCGCCCGCGGCGGCTGCGGTGGGCGCGCCGCCTCCTGTGGCCGTGGCGTGGGTCGGCAGCGCCGCCGCACGCCACCGCACGCAACACGGGGTGGTGGCGGTGCTGCTGCTGCTGCTGCTGCCGTCTCTTCGCCTCGGCGGCAGGCCGCACCGCGACGCCGCCGAAGGAGGACGTCGACGGTGGCGGCGGCGACCGGCCCGCACGTCCCACCGACGGCGCGCGGCACACCCCTCCGCCTGTGCCGGAGCCGGAGGGGGAGGAGCGACTCTGTCGTATCTGCCAGGAGGGCGACGAGACGGAGCCGCTCGTGGCGCCGTGCCGCTGCACCGGCAGCGTCCGCTACACGCACCGCAGCTGCCTTGACAGCTGGCGGCTGGAGCGCACCAAGCTGCGGCACAAGCAGTTCGTGTCCGTCGTCGTCGCCTTCGGCGTCTACTACTACCAGTACTGCCGCCAGCGGCCGGCCGCCGCGGCAGCCGACGCGGAGGCGGACGGCGCCAACCCGCTCACGCACTGTGAGATCTGCAAGTCCCAACTCCGAGTCCCCATCCAGCGTCGGCGCTTTTTCTTCCTGGTGGCGGGGCAGATCCTGTACTACACCCTTTTTCTGCTGGTCGTTGCGTGTCTCTACGTCTTTTTAAACAACGCCTCGTATCATCTGGTTGGCGAGTGGAGCTGCAGCGCGCCGCACCACCGCGTGGACTACAGCACCCAGTACAGCTTCGAGGGTTTCGCGCTCACCCTTTTCATCTACCTCTTTCTGCTCCTGTGGTTTCGCTTTGCGCTGCTCGTGGTGTACAACTTCAACTACAACGCCGTGCGGCGGCGGTACTTGTACAACCGCGGGCTGCAGCTCCGGCAGCAGGCCCCGGGGGCTCGTGGTGGGGGCGAGGCCCCCCGCATCCACCAGGGCGATGTCAACCTCCATAACGTGCTCATCGCCCGTGGGGATGAGGAGGGGCAGGGCGACCGAGAGCCCCAACGCGCCCCTGCGCTCGCCATCCTCCGCTGGCGCCCCCGCAACATCATGCTCCTCCTCTTTGTCATTCTCGTTCTCATTGTACAGGCGATGGCAGCCGGGATGCTTTTCAAGTACGTGCTCTACCGCACGAGCCGCGTGGCGTGGAGCTGGGAGCTGTCGCCGCTCGTCGGTGCGATGCTCATGGTGAGCCTTCTGGCCGTTGGTGCGACGGTCGGCTCTGCCCTGCGGCATTCCTGGACGTGATGCAGGCGTTCTCTGTTCCGTTTACATATATATTTTTTGTGCTTTGCAAAAAAGGATGCCGTTCTTTTACACTGCACATTCTCTATCGTCAGATGTAAGGAAAAAACAGTTTACACCGTCGAAACTAAGGTATGTTCTTTTTTTTTTCAAGCGCTGCGATGTCATCTGTGTATATTTACTTTATTTCCAATGCATCACTGCGTTAATATATCGTATTCTTCTCTTCTTCTCTTTCCCTTTTCTCCATCATCAGATCTTTCTGTGTTTAAATTGTATTTAATACAACAGCAATTCGGACGTTCCTCTGGACTCTTCCCGCTCCTCTACAGCTGCTATGAACAATGCTGGTTGACCAAAACACAACGTTGTCACTACCGTACAAGGACATTATTGGAACCGTCGAAAGCCTTCTTGAAGACGCCGCAGATCAACTACCCCACGAATGTGCACCTGCACCACGGCCGGGAACACACAGTACAGCAAGCGCCACACAGACGGGCAGCACATCGCACACAGTCGCATTTCGGACCGCCCGCTGCGGGACTCTAACCGCTCCCTCTCCCACGCCCGTGCGACGGAACAGCTGCGTCGAGCGCGTGCCGCTGCTGGTCACGTCGCCGTACCCGCCGACGCGCCGGAGCGCACGCTCACACGCGACGACGCCGGCATGCACCGCCGTCGGAGCACCAGCAAGGGTCCGTCCGTCGACACCCACACGCCGTACAGGACCACACACGCCGCCACCACCACCACCGAGTCGCCCGCGCTGTCACGGACCACTCCTGGTGCTGCGCATCACCGGTCGGGACACGACAACAGTGACACCCACCGCACCGCACCGCATGGCATCTC
>AUXH01000376.1:0-19075 GCA_000482145.1 Strigomonas culicis | reverse complement strand
ACTTCCTGACGCTGTTCTCGTCCCGTACGGGCGGCGACTTCTTCTACGCGATGGCGCCCAGCCCGATTCTGTTCATCGGCGCGATCATCTCCCTGCTCGTGTCGACCATGGCTGCGGCCTTCTGGCACAAGACGCGCCCGGATGAGGTGCTGACGGAGGGCCTCGCGTGGGGTGACAGCCTCTCTGAGACGCTGCTCCCCCTGTGGGTGTGGATCTACTGCGTCGTGTGGTGGTTCATCCAGGACATCGTGAAGGTGCTCGGCCACATGTTCATGGACGCAGTCGACATGTTCGGCTGCGTGTCGGACACGGCCGGCGCTGGCCCCATCAAGCCCTACTCGGACGGCGTGGACGAAGACGACAAGGGCTTCGGGAAGCGCCAGGAGAAGAAGGAGGCGGAGCCCGCCGCGCCCAAGGTCGACCAGGGCAGCCAGGTCAGCGGCGCCGAGATGTCGCCCGTCAGCCCCGTCAATGCCAAGGGTAACAAGCACTAAGTGGTTTAACTGTTTTTCTTTTTTTTTAAATTTTTGAAACGCAAGATGGTGAGCATTTAAAATCGATAAAGTTTCGTTTATAGGATTAGTTTTAACACCTGCCCTTTTTTTTTCAGAAAGAAAAAAGTGTTTTTTTTTTGGTGTGAACTGACAAGGGAAGATGAATTTCTTCTTCTTTATGCAGCATTTAAAAATGCTCTTTTTTTTTGCTTTCCATGAAAAGCGAAGACAAGAGGTGTTTTCATATGCGACGAGAGAACTTGTTAGTTTTTCCTTTATCGGTTAAATGTTTTGTTAGTATTTTTTCTTTGTTTCTTTTTTTTTTCCCCCGTAACTATAACTAGCGTAGGTTCTTTAATTAAATGAAACTCTCAGGGATAAATATAAACACCGTTGATAGACTGAAAAGAGCATGACAGTGCTTTAACTATCTTTAGTTTCTTTCGATTTCGCTCGCTTCTCCATCTGGCTCTGCTGCAGGGGGAGAGTGTTGTTGTGCGGACTGTCGAGGGCCTTTCTTGTCTTGTCCTCAAGTTCAATGTTTTTTTTTCTTTCGTACCTCTTGTCTCTATTTTATAGGTTTAGAAATACAACGTGATACCTACAAGATCTTTTATTGTTGTTTATACTTAGTTTTGACGCCACGTCAATGAGTGGCATAGACGAAGAGAGTCGATACAGAGGCGCACTGCGTCCATCATTTGAAGCAGAGGGCTTCCGCTCCCCAAGCGGCGGCGCCGTCGGGCTGCGCGAGGCCTCCCCCGAGGTTGGCGGCATCAACACCCCCCGGACCCCAACGCGCTTGGTGGACTGCCTGACCACGGACCTGTCGGTCTCCATGAGCCCTGACGTGACGCAGCTGAGCACAGACCGGAGGCAGCGGCTGGGGAGCAAACCGCTCCACGCAGACCCCACGCCGCGTAGCTCCGGCATGGTGAACCAAGAGTGCGTCAGCGTAGTCATCCGCCTGAAGCCCCTGGTCGAGCATCTCAAGAGCGGCTACGTGCAGTACAGCGTAGAGGAGGCCCCCCCTGAGCCCCCGCGCACCGCACGGTGTGGCGACGGCGTCGGCAGCACGCCCCGCATGGGCACCCCGCGCACCGGCCGCGTCGGTACGCCGCGCACTGGGCGCGGCGGTACCCCGCGCATGGGCCAGGGCAGCACGCCGCGCACCGGCCGCGCGCCCGTAGCGTGCGCCTCCGTGCCAGCGTCCGCCCGCGTGGGGCGGTCGCAGGACGGCGAGGCGGCCGCCCCCCCTGGCTGCGTACTGACGCTGACCGGCCCCAGTAGCAGCTCCGACAGCTCCGTCGAGGAGCGCCGCAGCTACCGCTTCGGGCACGTCTTCAACCCGAAGCAGACGGACGAGGAGGTGTGCGGCTATCTCGTGCCGTCCATCATCGACCAGCTCGCGGCCGGCTTCAACACGTGCGTGCTGTGCTACGGGCAGACGGGCAGCGGCAAGACGCACACGATCAACAAGCTGGCGCCGGCGCTGACGCAGGCCGTGTTCGACTGGGTGGACGCGGAGAACGACGTGGTGGAGCTCTCCTACGTGCAGATCTACAACAACAAGGCGTACAACCTGCTGGGGCCCACCTCCGGTGAGGACAGCTTTGGCACGCCGCTGCCGAAGCCGCAGAGCACGACCGTGGCGGAGCCGAAGTATCTCGTGAAGGACGCGGCCAGTTTAGACAGGCGTGTGCGGGCCGCCCAGAAGCACCGGTACATTGCCTCGAGTGCGCTCAACGCGCGGAGCTCGCGCTCCCACGCGCTGCTGTCACTGCACGTGACGAAGTACCTGAACGGGGCGCCGCTCGTGACGACGAAGGTCACGCTCGCGGACTTGGCCGGGTCGGAGCGGCTCAAGAAGTCGGGCTCGTCGGGCGTGGAGATGGAGGAGGCGATCGCGATCAACAAGTCGCTCCTGGCGCTCCACATTGTCATGAAGGCGTCCGCGGAGGGCAGCCCGCTCGTGCCGTGCCGCGACTCGCTGCTCACGCTGTACCTCGCAAACCGCCTCAAGGACTGGCACCTGCTGCTCATCGTCACGGCGTCGCTGGAGAAGCGGAACTACTCGGAGACGAAGTGCTCGCTCGAGTTCGGCACGACAGCCAAAGCGTGCGTCGTGTCCAAGCTGAAGGCGCGCGCCGCGGACGAGGCGCACGGCGCGGGCACGGAGAAGGTCCTGCGCGACCTCAGCAGCATCATCGACACGCTGCGCCACCGCGTCACGGTGCTGCAGAACGAGCTGTCGCTGGAGAAGGAGCGCGGCCGCCTGCTGCAGGCCTCCGCGCACGCCGGCCGGCGCGAGGGCCCCGCGGACGAGGAGCGCGGCGAGGCCGCCCCGAGCGCCGACGCGCCCCTCGCCGGCGGCGCGGCGCCGGACCGCGACCGGGAGCTGCTGCGGCTCAAGGAGGAGCAGTGCGCCCACTTCGCGCTGCTGCTGCGGGAGCGCGAGGAGGAGCTCAAGTCCATCACGGAGCGCTGCGCCCTTCTCGAGGCCGCCCCCGCCGAGGAGGAGGGCGAGTCCAGCGAGTGGGTGGGCGCGCTGCAGCTGGTGGAGGAGGCGCGCGGCGCGCTGGCGCCTGAGAGGTTCGAGGCGCTCGTGAACGCGCTCCTGCGGAGCCAGGAGGAGTACAGCGAGATGCGCGAGCGGTGCCAGGTGCAGGAGCGGACCGTGCAGTCGCTGCGGGCGCAGAACTACACGATGGACGAGCAGTTGCTGGAGGTGCGCCGGGAGCTGGTGGCGCATGAGGCGCGCGACGACGCCCTCGCGCGGGCGTGTGAGCGGATCAACGAGGAGAAGCGCAGCCTAAAGGAGCAGATCGAGAGCATGGAGCTGAAGATCTACCGCGACTACACAGATCGCGCGGTGCGCGACGAGTGTCTGCAGCTGTACGGCACCAAGTCCTCCATCGAGCTCGAGCAGCAACACGACCTCTTGGCGAAGCTGCAGGAGCAGAACACGTACTGCGAGGAGCAGCAGAACCGACTGACCGAGATGGAGAAGGAGCTGCACGAGTGGGAGCAGAAGGGCAAGCGGCTGGAGGAGGAGCTCACGAACCGTCGCGCCAGCTTCGAGTCCGTCTGGCGCGTGCTCACCCCGCAGCAGAAGGCGCGCTACGCCGACTGCTCTGGCACCTCGTCCACCACAGACGCGCGGCTGCTCCTCGGCAGCGGGTCCATGAGCGGCTCGGGCGCGGCGGGCAGCGGCGGCAGCCTGGCGCAGGCGCAGGAGAACATCAGCCTGCGCGCTCAGCTGCGCGATCTCAAGCAGCAGCTCGACAGCGAGGCCCTCCGGTCGCGCGAGAAGGACTACATCATTGAGGACCTGGAGCAGCAGCAGCAGCTGCTGCAGTCGCGGCTCGACTACGGCGAGGACCGCTACCGCACGCTCTTCCGCCTGGAGGAGGCCGCGCAGTCCCGCAAGGCGCAGATGGAGCAGCAGATGGCGGATTTCACGACTTACATGGATCGCCAGATCGAGCGACACCAGCTCGTGGAGCAGCAGCTCATCAACATGAACAAGCTGCACGAGAAGCTGTATCTTGCCTTCCGCGAGAAGGACCTTGCCAACACGGAGCTGGTGCACCTGCTGGAACGGAAGACGGGCGAGGCAAAGGGGCATAAGGCACAGCGTGATACACTGGCCGCGCAAATCGCGGAGCTGCGTCACGACTACGAGGATTCGAAGGACTCCTGTAACTTCTACAAGAAGCGTGTGGCGGAGCTGGAGCGCCAGCTCGAGGCGAGCGAGCAGCAGGTGAGCGACCTTCTGCAGCGGACGATGAAGGTGCCTGGCCAGATGGTGACCATGGACCTGGACCATCCGCGCACGACCGTGGCGAGCGACAGCGAGCCGAATCGCGCGATGTACATTATAAAGCCGGTGAGCGCGTCCGGGGGTGCCGCCTCGGGGCAGCAGCGCCTGCGGATGTCGCGCGTCCGCACGCAGTCTATCGGGGCACCCAGCGGCAGCACTGGCAACGCCAACCACGCCAACCCACACACGACTGCAAATGCTGTCATCCGCGCTCCTACAGGCGGTGACACGGACATGGACACGATAGCACGCAAACGATTGCATTCCAAGAACCCACCAGATGTGGTCAGCGTGAAGCCGCGGTCCAGTAACAGACGTATTTCTGCCTAGTGGCCGTGCAAGTTACTCTGCCATAGACGCTCCGTGCCCCTCCCAGCGGCCCCTCTGCCTCAGTTTGCAGTCTTCTCATAGTTGTACAACGAACAACTACTTTGTTTTACTTTATTCTTTTGGTTAGACACAGTATCAACACTAGCGCATGCTTACTCATATACACATTACGCAACACACACACACACAAAAAAAAAAAAACTGGTGAGACAACATGTAGCACAACAGCGACTTACCGAATGCAACCGATGCTGCCAGCGCTTACAGATTCCGAGCCTAAATATATATTTATACATGAAGGCCCTGAAAGCACTGCTCTTTTCTCCTCTTCTTGCTCTTCTTATTGTTCTGCCAGCGAGTACACCTTTTCAGTTCGGCTAATCGGAATAGTCGCTGTTGCCTCTCAGTTCTCTCTGTTCTCACGATGCCTGAAATGATAACTGTATCCGCTGAAGGCAGAACACTGGAGCTTCCCTTGCGAAGGCTGACCAAGAACAGCCCCTTTTTTAGAGAGCTGCTCGAGGCGGATCCGTTGTGTCGCTGCGTCGACTTCGCGCGCGCCACGTTCTCAGTGGTGGAGGCCGCGCTCCTCACGCTCGCGCACCGTGACGACGCCAAGTTCTGGCGGTTGCTCCGGCGGTGCCGAGACACGGAGCGCCTGCTGCAGACTAGCCTCCCTGAACACGACAGTAAGCGCAAGAAGCGGAAGCTTGTAAAGACGCTGCTGTCGCTGTTTGACGTGTGCCATCGTGTCGGCCTGCCGTGGTACGCCGCCATCTGCGCGCGGGAGCTGTGCGGGCATGTGACCGCCGAAAACGCGCTGCACCTGCTGCGGTGCTGTCTGCGGTGCGAGTCGGCGGACCCGAGCGACGGCGTCGCGCACCTGAAGGCGGCGTGCCTCTCGCGCCTCCCGCCCGACGGGCAGCCGCCCGCGCGACAGGCGCGCTGGCAGCAGCTGCAGCTCGCCCACCCTTCGCTGGCCGCCGACGCCGCGGCCCTGGGGGCGAGCCGCGGGGCGGAGGGGAGGCAGGCCCCTCCGTCGCCGGCGGCGGCCGAGCCGTCGCTTGCGCGCGAGCTCGCGGAGCTGGAGCTGCATCTGTCCGCGCGCGGGGCGGCGCACCGCCGCACGATGCAGCACGAGCTGCGCCAGGCCACGGACGCGTCCGTCGCGCTGTTGTCGGAGGGCAGGACGACGGTCGGGGCACTGGAGCGCGAGGTTGCCGTCCTGCGGCGGCGGATCGAAAAGGAGCAGGCGATGGCGGCCGACGGGGCGCAGGTGGCGTGCGGGGTGGACGCCTTTCTCCGGCAGTCCAAGGCCTACACGCTGGCACTCAGCGCCGCGGACGCAGAGATCCGCGCGGCGGAGCTAGACAGCCTCACCGTGAAGGGCCTCTACCGCCGTCTCGCAGAGCTGACAGAGGCTGCGGACTCGCAGCGAAAAGTGCTTGAGCTTGCATTTGAGCAGGAGCAGAAGGCGCGGCACGGTGCACATGCGTAGCTAGATAACCTGACGCATACCATTTAGCGACGGGGTATACACACGTATATATTGCTTCACTATCATCGTTGTACTATACAGTATGAGCGTATATCTTTAGACAAGAGAATGCAACGACGGTATGTACAGAACAATTTCTTTTTTTTTGTCTTGCTTTCGGGTTGTCGTCACTTCCAGGCACTTACACGCATCGAACGAGTTGCACATTTTTGCACCTTCTTCCGTTGTTCTCGCTCAGTCTCTTGGAAGTTCCTTTCTATCAGTCTATTAGGCGTTTCCTTCGTTTGGAAAGATGCCCCGCAAGATTGTTCTAGACTGCGACCCTGGACTTGACGATGCCGTCGCTATCATGCTGGCGCATGGCAGTCCTGAGATTGAGATTCTTGCCATCACAACCGTAGTGGGTAACCAGACGCTGGACAAGGTCACCAGGAATGCCCTGTACGTGGCGGACGTGGTGAAGATGACGGGCGTCCCCATCGCAGCGGGGTGTGCGAAGCCGCTTGTCCGCGACGTGATGACGGCGGGAGACATCCACGGCGAGTCTGGGCTCGGCGGCGTCACGCTGCCGTCCACCTTTGCGAACCGCTTAGACCCGCGCCACGCGGTGCAGGTGATCATTGATACCGTCATGGCTCACGAGCCCCGCACGGTCACCCTGGTGCCCACCGCGGGCCTCACGAACATCGCCATGGCGGCGCGCATGGAGCCGAAGATCGTAGACCGAGTGCAAGAGGTTGTGCTGATGGGCGGCGGCTGCCACAAGGGCAACCGGACCCCGGTGGCGGAGTTCAACGTGGTGATCGACCCCGAGGCTGCGCACATCGTCTTCAACGAAACGTGGCCCCTCACGATGGTGGGCCTCGACCTGACGTACCAGGCGCGTGCCACCGCGGACGTAATGCAGCAGATCGCAGCGGTGGGCACAAAGCCTTCAACCTTTGTCATTCAGATGTTTGAGTTTTACAACGATATGTACAAGCAGCGGAACGGCGCAGACGCTGCCGCGGTGCATGACCCCTGCGCTGTTGCCTACGTGATCGACCCCACTTTGATCGAAACGCGGAAGGCTCCCATCGACGTGGAGTTACACGGGGCCCTCACCCGTGGGATGACCGTGGCCGACTTGCGACGGCCGGCGCCGGCGGATTGTCACACGCAAGTGGCCGTGACGCTGGACGTGGAGCGGTTTTGGAAGCTCGTTGTGGACGCCCTCCGTCGCATCGGAGATGTATGAAAAAAAGAACTCTTTGTTTTAGTGTTCTTCTACCGAGCGTGTTGCTAAGAAAAACGGTTGTCTTCCTTTCCTTGTTTTACTCCTTCGTCTGCTTTCCATGGACCCACATATGGACGAACTCCTGTACTTCCTTCTTTCTGCTCACCCTCACTCATCTCTCTCTCTTTCTTTCCTATCTTCCCTCTCCTGTCTGTTTTTGTTTTTTAAATTACCCTAAAAGTGGTTTCTTGTGATATCCTCTATAACGAAAGTGAATTCCCTTTTCCATCGTTTTTTTTTTTTTGCCCCCCCCCCCCTTATTTTTTTTTTTCGCATTGTGTCTTTCTCTTATCGCCGCATCACATCGGAATGCTTCTCTCTGTGAAAGGACCGAACGAAGGAGAGTTGGTGCTGGAGTGCTCTCCCACGGAGCTGCGAGGCGCCTTGAGGATTGAGGTCAGTCCCAAGGTGGAAGAGCACTATGCTATACTATATCGACTCCGAGTGAAAGAGGCCTCGCTCTTATTCTCCAAGACGTACGGCACGTTGGGGACCAGCGCGCCGCATAATCGCAGCGAGGACATCTCCCTTTGTGCCAAGGCCGCCGTCGCGGAGAGCAAAAGTATTGCCACCATTCGCGTCGAATTTGTGCGCATAGCTAAGTCTGCGGCCCCGGCCAGCGCCGATGTACAGAAGAGTGAGGTGAAGCCCCTCTTTGAAAAGGGCGGTGTGTTGCACTATGACATCAAGTGTATCTTAAAGAACAGTCCACAGAATACACCAAAAGCACCCGAGGGCCGCATCCGCTATGTGGCGGCCGCGGTGTCAGGCCTCTGCGTCGCTGCTCTCGTCGCCCTGGCGCTGAAGAAGCGAGGCGCGCTGGCGGAGGTGCTCCAGCGTGCCAGGAGATCGAGCTAGACGATCTGTGTCACAGCACGCTAAACATAGACACAAAGTTGTCCCCATGACAACAGCGCTGTATGCAGTACCAAATGTAAAGTGAATGAACATGTTCTTCTTTCTGTGCACCCTTAGTACTTCATTTTTTTTTTTTTTTGCCTTGACGGTCTGTTTTCCAGAACACGAGCACATGTACAGACATTTTCCTCTACCTCTCTTTCCTTGATTATTTATTTTTATTATCTTTCCATAGCTAACTTTTTTTTTTCTTGTTCTCTTGCTTCGTTTTTTTTTTCTCTAGTAGACCTCCCCTCACGCCCTCGGTGAATAGATGTCGCAGCGCCGCGTGGAGGTGGCCGTGCGCGTCCGCCCAGATGACACGCAGCGGCCGAGCTGCGTCGTGCTGAATGCGCGCAGAAGAGTTGTCACCGTCTCGGATGAGCTTGGGGCACACTCCTCTTTAGGCTCGCGAAGCTACAGGGAGGACCTCCTGCTAGACGCCGACGTGTCGAATAAGGAAGTGTTTCGGCGGCTGATACTCGACAAGATGAACGCCGCGACGCCGGACACGCCGGACACGCTGTGCTTCCTCGCATACGGCCACACGGCGAGCGGCAAGACGCACAGCATTGCCGGCAGCGACGCGGAGCCCGGCATCCTGACGCTAGCCGTGGAGGAGCTGTTGCGCCGCGAGGGCGTCGTGGAGGTGGCCATGCTGGAGGTGTACATGGACTCCGTCTACGACCTGTTGGCCGAGGGCGCGGCGCGGCGCATCCGCCGGCGCCAGGGGCCGACCGGCATGTCGATCATCGTGGAGAGCCTCGCCACGTGCACGCTGTCGACCGTGGCGCAGTGGTCCGCGGTGTCGGCGTACGGCATGAAGTCGCGGCGCACCGCGCCGACGGAGCGCAACCCGCGCAGCAGCCGGAGCCACGCCATCTTCACCTTGAAGAGCCGCGGGGTCCGGCTGTGCCTGGTCGATCTGGCGGGCAGCGAGCGGCAGACGGTCTTCTCGCCGCAGCTGAACAAGGAGAGCATCGCGATTAACAAGTCCCTCTCTCGTCTGAGCACCGTGCTGGAGGCGCTGAGCGTCCAGCAAACGAAGGAGGACGGCACGCGGTCGTATGTGAACTTCCGAGACACGACGCTGACGGTCCTGCTTCAGCGCTACCTCTCCGGCGCCTCCATGACGACCTTTCTCGCCTGCGTGCACCCGTCCCTGCAGTTCTATCCAGAGACGGTCAGCACGCTCCGCTACACGCAGCGGCTGAAGAAGATACGAACGAGCACGACCAGGTCGGACGCGAACGACATCAGTGAGCTGCGGTTCAGTGAGCACCAGACGCTCCTCGACGAGCTCACGCGGCTCCGGACGCAGGTGAAGGAGAGCAGGGCCACCTCCGACATGCTGGCGGCTGCGCAGCGGCAGCGTATCGCGGAGCTGGAGCGGAGCCTGCACGAGCAGCGGGCGTCTAACACGCGGCGGGGCGCGTCGGCGCAGCGCGAGGGCGGCCACGTCGAGCGCGCGAAGGACGCGCGGCGCATCGCCGGGTGGCTGCTGAGCCGCGTCCTGGGCGACATGCCGCAGCTCAACGTCGGCTACGACGACTACTTCGACGGCTACTTCCCTGAGTCCATCCAGGTCATCGGGTACGTGTCGCCGATGGCGTGCCTGGCGCCGCGCGCGGCGCGCGACACGCGGCTCGCCTTCCTCGACGTGGGCGACGTCGCGATCGGTCTGTCGATGGTCGACGCGGGCATTCCGCCGTTCGTGCGCCTCCACAAGGTGACGTGCCACGACGTGGCCATGTGGGAGGGGCACGAGTGCGACGGCGACGGCCACGCGGTGTACGTCCTCGCGTTCTTCGAGGTGGACGAGCGGACGATGGAGCCCATCGAGGGCGGCGGCGCGGGGCGGCTTGCATGCTGCGGCGGCTACCTCTCGTCGGAGCCGCTGCTGCCGCTCGCGACGGTGCTGTGTATGCGCGAGGACGCGCCGGACGCGGCGAAGGAGGCGGTGCTGCAGCGCCTCGTCGCGCTGCAAGGAGAGCAGGAGGACGCGCTCGACCGCCGCGCCGGCCACAGCCGCGAGGCGTCCACCGCGATGGACGAGGGCGTGCCGGTTGAGGCGCTGCTGGACCGGTCGCTCGTGGACCGGGGGGGCGGCGCGGACGAGGCGAGCCTCACCTCCGACCTCTCACACGAGGTGGCGCGCCAGGCGCGCGACACGAGCAACATCATGACCCCGTTCCGCGCCCTGTCGTCGAGCGATGAGAGCGACGACACCAGCAGCAACAGCACGTCCTCCGGGTCGTCCGCCGCCGCGCTGCACAGCCCCGCGGCGGCCGCGCTCGAGGACGTCCACGTGGAGGCGGAGACGGCCCCGATCGTGCCGACCGCGCCGCCCCCGCCGGAGGCAGCGGCGCAGCGGCAGCGTCCGGCGGAGTCGCCCGCGCGGGCGGCGGACGCACCGGAGGCGAGGACGAAGCTGACATCCGAGGAGCCGCCGAGGCCCACACCCCCGGTGGAGCACGGACCGACAAAGAGTACCCCACCGGAGCCAGAACCGCCTAGCGGCGCGGCGGCTAAGCAGCTGCCTCAGGCTCCTGCGGAGACGTCCAAGAAGCCTTTACCACCGCCTAATATAGAGGAGGCCATGCGGAAGGGGAAGCACTCCAAAAAAGGAAAGGTGAAGGGCGACAAGCTGGTCAAGCCTTCATCGTGTACCTGTAACATTATGTAGCGCTTTTGTTTTCGCTGCTCTCTACCAGAAGTAGAGTGTATTGTCGGCATACAAAGCATAAACAGAGAGAGGAAGATACTTAAAATGCTCGATATCATTTTTTTTCTCCATCCTTCTTTAAAAATAGTGTTTCTTCTTTTTTTTTGAATACTGTATGTACTTGTCCTTTTGTTCCTCCCTCCTGTCTCTTTCTTTTCTCTCTTTTTTTTTTTTGCAGAGAGAATAATAACAGAAGGTCCTACACCTTTGTGCATCACTTTCTTTTTTCTCGTTGAACTGTTTGCCTGTAATCCAACCCCGCTGAATAGACACAATGCCAAAGGAAAAGAAATCCTTTAAGAAGTACGCTAAGAAGCACTTGGCGAGCGTCATCGAGACGCGCCGCAAGACGGCCAAGTCGAAGAAGGAGAAGACGGAGCGTGTTCAGCGGAAGAAGGTCCGTGAGGCGAAGGAGGCGGCCAAGGAGGAGCAGGAGCACGTCGACCAGCTCGAGCGCCTCAAGGACACGGACCCCGAGTTCTACTCCTACCTGGAGGAGGAGGACCCGACGCTGCTGCAGTTCGGCAAGGACGACATGGACATCGTCGAGGGCGAGGAGGGCAGCGACGAGGAGACGGACGTCGAGGGCAGCGGCGAGGACGCGGAGCAGGGGGAGGGCGAGCGCGAGGCCGAGGACACGGCGGACCCGCGTAGCCGCATCTCGGAGAGCGACCTGCAGAAGCTCGTCGCGGCCGGCAAGCCCGAGGCGTGCGTCGACGTCTTCATTGCCGCCGTCCGCGAGCTCGGGTACCCCCTCAAGGAGGGCCCGCGGCCGAGCACGACGCGCAAGTTCGAGGAGCCCTCGCTCGTGAAGCAGAGCCTCATTCAGATTGGCCAGCACATCAGCCGGAGTGTGAGCTCCTTCATCTCCTCCAAGGGCTCCATGTCATTGCTGTCCACGCGCATCATGGTGAAGCGCTTCATCCTCGCCACCGTCGCGGTGATCGGCCAGGGCAACGTGGACGCCGCGCTGACGACCGGCCTGCTGCAGTCCCTCGCCGCCTTCGTGCCGGTGCTGCACTACATGAAGGGCATCACGCGGGCCGTCCTGCGCGCGGCGCTGCACCTCTGCACGGTGCCGGAGGAGGCGGTGCGCGTGGCGGCCTACATGGTGGTCCGCGCCGTCGCCACCCGCGCGACGGGGACGCGCTCCATGTATCAGTCGACCGCCTTCAAGGGCATCTTCCTCGCGATGGTGCGCACGGCGCATCTGTACAACATCCACAACCAGACTGTGGTGGCCTTCCTCATCAACTGCGTCGTCGACCTCTACGGCACCGATCTCGAGGCGGCGTACCAGCACGCCTTCGTGTACCTGCGCCAGTTGGCCATTTACCTGCGCGCGGCGCTGCAGCAGCAGACGCAGGCGAATGTGCGCGCGGTCGTGAACTGGCAGTATCTCAACGCGCTGCGCACGTGGGGCGCGGTCGTCTCCACGTACTCCGACCCCGCGCAGCTGGGCCCTCTCATCCACCCCGTGGTGCAGATAGCGACGACGCTCATGGACCTCTTCTCGTCGCCGCGGATGTTCCCGATGCACCTGCAGATCATCGAGGTGCTCAACCACATCGCCTCCCGCACCAACGGGGTGTACATCCCGGTGGCGCCTTACATCCTGCGCATCCTCACCTCGCCCAGCGTCGCGCTCTCCAACGCCCCCAGCGGTGCCGCATCCACCGAGCCGGTCGAGCTCCAGTTCACACTGCGCGTCAAGAAGTCGCAGGCGCGCAGCAACGCTTACCACCGCGAGCTGTGGGAGAACGCACTGTACCTCCTCACGGAGCACCTCGCGACGCACAGCCACGTCGTTGGCTTCCCGGAGGCCTTCTGGGCCGTCGACAGCACGCTGAAGAAGCTGCGCGCGGACGTGAAGGTGCCGAAGATCCACTCGCAGATAGCGAACATCCTGCGGCACGTCGAGGCGAACGCGCGCCGGATTGCGGCGCGGCGCGACCAGCTCGACTTCGGCCCGTGCGACCTCACCGCGACGAAGCAGTTCGAGGACGAGCAGCGACAGCAGGGGAACTCACTCGTCACCTTCTATCAGGGCCTGCGACAGCAGCGCGTCGGCAAGTTCACGGCGAAGCAGAAGAACCTGCAGGAGGGCCGCGTGACGCTAGAGTCGGCACTGCAGGGCAAGCGGAAGGCCAAAAAGGGCACAAAGAGGGGCCGCGACGAATGAGTCCGAAGACAGCTCTGATCAAATCAATTGAGCGTTATGGTGGTTCTTGTTGTTGGTATATTTGTGATATTCGTTTTTCTTCTTCTACCTTTTAAACCGTAGCTAATTCATAACTCTGTTAACCTACTAACTATTCGTATAAATACCAGTGTAACTTCTTTTATCAAACAAACAAACCATCAAACAAAGCAAATCATGTAATACGGGACCAGAGCGGTTGGCCTGTATCGAAAGGACATGTGTGCATGCACTGCATCGCCGATAATGTGTTTTCAGAGTATAATCTGCACTTTTGTTTCTCACTCTTTCTTTTCCTTTTAGCATATTCTTTTGGAGTTCAGAAAAAGGAAATAAAAAAGGTGCATAATAGCGTATAACTCGCCTTTTTTTTAAGTGCACATCTGAACAGCAAACACACACACACACACATACACACACACACACACATACTTCCAAGTATCTGTATCCAATGGATTCGTTGTACAATTGGAATGATTTCACCAAGATAGGTGTGGCGCTCACCGGCCTAGGCGTTCTGTTCTCTTTCCTTGGGATAGTCATGCTGCTCGACCGAGCACTGCTCACCATCGGCAACGTCCTGTTTGTGGTGGGTGTGGCGCTCGTCGTCGGCCCAAAACGCTTCAAGACCTTCTTTGTCACCCGCAGGCGCGCATCGATTTGCTTCTTTCTGGGCATTCTACTGGTGTTGTTTGGCTGGTGCATCTTCGGTTTGGTGATCGAGGGGTTCGGCATCCTTAACCTGTTCGGCGATTTCTTTCCTGTAGTGGCGCGCGTGCTGGAGTCTACGCCTTTGATAGGACCCATCATTCTCTCGCGGCCGGTTCAGCAGATGCTGCGGGTCGTACACCTTCAGAATCCTTCGTCGAATAGAAATGTTTAGAGCGCTTGGAGATTAAATGTGCCTAGTTGTGCTATTGGTGGTTAGCTATCCCCCCCCTTACCTTGTCTTCTGCAAGAAAGTTGGATCAGCGCCGATACGGCACGGCGTGTAGCTCCAACAAGCGAGTCGAGCTCGGATGGGAGCAACGACGGATGCTGTGCCACTTTGTCTCCCTTTCTCTCTCTTTTTCTTTTCTCCTCTTTTCACCCGTTGCATAAAGGTATCATCTTTTATCCTATCATCTCTACCCTTCCCGTGCCGCGTAGAACCCGATGGAGCTCGCTGTGAACGGACAAACCGTCTTGTTGACGACGCACAAGACGTATCGTGTGGCCAACAAGGACGAAACGCTGCGATCGGTGTCGGAATACGTGCCGCTGCAGGCGTACCTCAAGTCCTTCGAGCAGGGCGGTGCGCTCCCGCGCGCGATACTGCTGAAGGGGGTGCTGCGCATCGCCCACCGCGTCGTGGGCATTGTCGCGGACGCCGATTTTGTGTCGCCGACGGGGCAGCGGGTGCTGCAGGCGATCCACCTCACGGGGGAGCCCCCGGCCGTGCTGCTGCCCGTCGCGACCGTAGGACAGGCACGCTACGGGGTGCTGCTCGCCCACTCGCTGATGGCCGAGAGCTTCCAGGCGACCAAGGAGGCGTTCTACGGCTCCATAGACAACAGCGGTCGCTTCTTGTGCGTGTACAACGATCTGCTCGAGCGCGCTGGCTTCAACACCAGCGCGGCGCAGCCCATCAACGACAAGCAGTACACGATTGGGTCGGAGGGGAAGATGCCGTACCGCGTGCTGAGTGTGAGCGCGACACTGTCGGAGGAACAGCTCGTCGCGCTGAGCGCGGTGGCGGACGGTGACACCACGCTGGTCGCGGTCCCCTTCGAAGTAATCCCCACCCTAGACGATGCCAAGGCTAGCCTTGCCGCCGCCTTGCTCTCCTAGCTGCGACAGGCGGGCCGCGCTGGATGCCATGTAAACACAGAAAACCGCATCAACCGGATCCACTACGATGTAATTTTATGTATGTTTGTCTCAAGTAAGACAGATAGAAACTGCCGTTTATGTGAAAATAAGAGAACACGAATAATATTCACCGTACTGTGCTGTTGTCATTTTCACCGGTATGGTTTTGATTTAGTATTTATACTTCTCCATGGTTCGGTTCCCTTGTCTCTCTCTCTCTCTCTACCTTTCTTTCCTTCTTTCTTTCCCATTGCAGTGTAGTGCAATTGTAGAACAGCGATGTGTGCTCAGCGGGCGCAGGGCCCATGTGTCCTCACCAGCGACGTGTACAACAAAGCCGAGGCAATCTTCAACTCGCTCCAGAACGAAGAGAAGCTCGTGTCGTTCCTCGACTGCCTGACACTGCTGCGCGGCATGGGGATGAATCCGACTAGCACCGACATGGACCGGCTGAAGGAGCGCATGACGGAGCCGGTGCTGCGGCTGGAGCAGTGGCGCCGCGAGGAGGAGCTGAAGCGTGAGAAGGAGCGACGGAAGGAGGAGCTGAAGGACAAGAAGAAGCGGGGGGCCGGGAAAACGGGAAAGCCCGACGCCAAAAAGCAAAAGGGACAGGAGGATGAGGACGCGGAAAAGAAGGACGTCAAGATCATACCGGTGGAGGAGATCAAGAACATTGATTGGAATATTTTCATCTCCTGCACCGAGGAGATGTATAGGGATGCGACGAGCGAAGAAAAGGAGGTGTATAAGGCGCTGAAGATCTTCCGCGAAGGGCGCGAGCCCAAAGTGATGACACGCCAGCGGCTGCTTGAGATCCTGACGACCAGCGGGGACAACATCCTGGCGCCCGCGGAGGTGAAGCTGCTCGAGACACTGCTGCCCGAGGAGTGCCCCTACGACGAGCTGGCCGCCCGCATACAGGGCACCTACACGCCACCCACGGCGCAGGAGCTAGCACAGAAGGCTGAGGCCGAGGAGTTGGAGCGCAAACGGCTGGAGGAGCTGAAGAAGCCGCCGGTGGATGATCCACTCGCCGGGCTCTAATCATGTACATAGACTCGACTCATGGATGGTATAGATGTAAACTACTACCATGTACACTCAGAAGTGTTCTCCCACACGCACCGATGAGGGTATGTGCTACCTGTCGACAAAACACAAGCAAACCAACAGATGAACAGCATATGCACATCCATTGCGATTTGTACTCGTTCACATGCACTTAGAAACTATACGTTTCCCATTTTTGTCTTCAGTTCTCTTTCCTATCCCTTCTCTCCCTTTTTTTTTTACATTTACTACCTCTCCTTTTCAGAGTATTTACGGTTGCATTTTTTTCCCCCTTTTCAGTTCTCTCTTCTTTTTGCTTTCTTTCTTTTCCTTTTAATTATCTTCTTCTTATCGTAAGATCGGAAGTCTTTTTTTTTGCGTCTGCAGCTACACCATGGGTCTCTTAACAACTGGCGGTGAGCCTCTTCGCTGGGGCACGGAGGCGCACGCGAAGGCGGTCCCGCACGTGAGCTCCTCTGGCATCCGACAGTTTGTCAACGTGTACAAGGACAAGAAGGACATCGACAACTTCCCTTTCCTCTGGGGCGAGGAGATTGAGGCGCAGCTCGTGGAGGTCAGCGGCGAGACGGTGCGCCTCTCTCTGACGGCGGCCGAGGTGATGGAGCGACTGAGCAATCGCGAGGACAATAACGCGGTGTGGCAACCCGAGTACGGCTCCTACATGGTGGAGAGCACCCCCGACCGGCCGTACAGCTTGTCTACGGAGAGCCTGTGCTCGGTCGAGACGAGCATGCGGCGGCGCTACGCGCTGCTGGACGAGGGCGCCGGCCCCGGCGTCATCGGCACGACGCTGGTCACCTTCCCGCTCATGGGCGTCGGCGACTTCAGCACAGCGGAGTCGTGCGAGGTGCCCTTCTCGCACTCGCTCTTTGTGCCCGACGCGTGCATCAACCGCACGCACCCGCGCTTCTCCAACCTGACCGCGAACATCCGGCTGCGCCGCGGCCGGAAGGTGTGCATCCAGGTGCCGCTCTACATGGACAGGTACACGCTGGAGCGGACGGTGGACAGGCGCCTAAACATTGACGACACGCCGCAGAACAAGGACATTGACTGCGGCGTGAAGAAGGATAAGAAGAAGAAGACTTCTAAATTTGGCGACGTCGCGGATCTGTCAGAGGAGTCTTCCGTGCCGCCGGTGGACGAGTACCCGGCAGCGGAGGCGCTCACGCACCTATTCACGCCGGCGACCCTTTACTACTACGGACAGTACTTCACGGACAAACAGCGCGAGAACGTGGTGAAGCGGTACGACGCCTGTCCGTGCCCAGTTCCGTCTGTCAGTCACCCCTGCATCTACATGGACTGCATGGCGTTCGGCATGGGCCTGCACTGCCTCCAGGTCACGATGCAGCTGAAGAACATCAACCAGGCACGCCAGGTGTACGACCAGCTAGCCATCCTGTGCCCACCCTTCCTGGCGCTTAGCTCGGCGACGCCATTCCAAAAGGGGCTGCTGTGCGACTCGGATGTGCGCTGGCTCACCATCGCGGCCTCCGTCGACGACCGCAAACGGGAGGAGGTGCCTCGCATCATCAAGTCGCGCTATGACTCGATCTCGGTGTTCATCAGCCCGGAGCCGAAGAACTTAGATGAATTCAATGACTCGAACATCGAGATCATTCAACCGTACCGCGATGTGCTGCTCAATCACGGTGTCGACGAGCGTCTGGCGAGGCACATCGCTCACCTCTTCATCCGTGACCCTTTAGTGATGTACGATCAAATGATCGACATTGACGATCAGACCCACACGACCCACTTCGAGAACATCCAGTCGACCAACTGGCAGACCGTGCGGTTCAAGCCGCCCCCGCCGGGAAGCAGCATCGGCTGGCGCGTCGAGTTCCGTGTGATGGACATCCAGCCGACCCCCTTTGAGAACGCAGCGCTATCGGTCTTTATCGTGCTTCTGACGGCTGCCATCGCAAAGTACAAGCCCATCTTCTACACCAAGATGTCCACCGTCGACGAGAACATGGGTCGCGCCCACCGTATCAATCCTTGCCAGGAGCGCTACGTGATGCGAAAGAACATTTTTCCTGACACTTACACTTCGGCGGAGTCGGAGACGGAGAAGATGAGTGTAAATGACGTTTTCAACGGCTCCGAGTCCGGCTACTATGGCCTCATCCCGTTGGTGAGGCGCTACTTGAAGGATGAGAAAACTGAAAGTGAGAGCATTTCGGCGTACCTTAAGTTTATCTCCATGCGTGCTGCCGGTAAAATACCGACGGCTGCGCAGTACCTGCGAAACTTTGTCCTCAAGCATCCGGACTATAAGCAGGACTCTCGACTTTCTCAAAAAATAACACATGACATCGTGATGCATGTACACGACCTTGCATCGGGCAAGACGACAGATGACACGTACCTTCCTATGAAAGCTTTTTATTCTCACAAGAGAGAACGAGAAGAATAGTATCCACTCATCTGCATCCAATATACAAAGCGGTGTTCATCCGACTCCTTCTGTTCGATCTTAAAAGTCGCTAATCTGATTATTAATGTATTCTGAACACTTTGAAATGAACAGTTCTCTTTATTACTTTTTTTTTTTTATCATTTTCTGCATGTTGCCACCACTAGCATACCTTTGGGTAATCAGGAGGTGCTTTGTTTCTGACAGCGTGTCATCCAATTATAACTAGAAAAGCAAAGCAGTATACACCAAACAAACAAAATCAAAACAAAAAGAAAAACAAACAAACACATACACACACACAAAAAAAAAAGAAAGACAAACTGTGGAGCAAGAGAAAAAAAAAACAATAACAACAACCTTACAACAGAAAAAGTGCTATTGAGTCTCATTTTGTTTTACGCTTTCTTCGGCTAGTAATGATCCTTATGCTTCTCTTGTGTAAGCTCTCCCCCCCCTTCTCTCTCTCTCTCTCTCTCTCTCTCTTC
>AUXH01000375.1:0-19110 GCA_000482145.1 Strigomonas culicis | reverse complement strand
CGCTGCGCCGGCACAGCGCGCCGCGCCGGGACAGCGCGCTGACGGCGGCGGCGCGGCCGCGGCCGCCCTCCGCGCGGCGCCGGGAGAGCAACGCTTCGAGCACCTCCGAGACGAGCCCCGCGCGGTCCATGAAGCTGAACGGGGGCGCGGCGGCGGTGGCGCGGCCGTCGAGTGCGCGGCCGGCGAGCCGCAAGGGCTCCACCACCGCGCTGCTGCCCAACGCGAAGGAGAAGGAGGTGCGCCGCGGCTCGCTCCGCAGCAACGGCACCTCCGCGCACCCCATGCACCTGCTGGACGCGCAGGGCACGCCGTCGCTGTCGCAGCAGCGCGCGATGGTGGGCACGACGCTGCCGCAGCGACCCTCCGTCACCGCCAACGCGTACGCGCCGATCTCCTCGGCGCGCTCGCACAGCCCGAGCATGCGCAGCGGCACCAACACCCGCTCGCGTCCGCAGATCAGCTACAACGTGAAGGACGACACGACGACGATGAAGGGCACGTCGACGACGGTGGTGTTCCGCAGCCGCTCGCCCCAGGAAACGCACGCACCGCTGCTGCCGGAGGAGACCCGCCGCGTGCTGCAGCGAGGGGACAACTTCGTCTCAGAAAGGTTCTCCACCACAACGTACCAGCCGAATCGCACCGTAGATGTGAATCGAGAGGGTTGGTAAGCCTGTGAACGCTAAGGCACCTTGTTTCTTCTTCTTCTGGTTTCTTGTACAATGACATATATGTTTTCGTTTTTTGTACAGTTCTTGTTTTTTTTTTTTCCTGTTGTAATTACTGTTATTGGTGTTTTATGTTGATATTAACCTTTAGATATGGCCTTGCTGTTTATCACCCGAAAAGAATACACTATACGCGATCTATTCTTGGGTTTTTTTTTCCTTTTCGCACTTGAAGCTTCTTTTGTTTCACGTTTTCTACGGAAAGTGTATTGATGTAAAGTGGTGCGGCGTAACATGTTTTCATATTACTATAATCAAGTACACGTGTTCTCTTTCACGTTTTCATTTGTGCATCTTTTTTTTTTTTGTATTTGCCACTCCTATTCTGTTCAGAGACCAACCGTCTATGCGCTCTCACCGACAGGCGTAGACTGTGTATATATGGATTCTCCAGATGCATAGTTCGTTTTATTGGATACGAAGCTTGTGTGTGGCGATAACGCTCTGCCTTCTCCTCGCATCTTTCTTTTCTTCTTTTCTTCTCACGCAAGTTCACACTTCCTTATTATTCTCTATTTTTTTTTGCTTTTTTTTTTGCTATTATTATTGTATTATTATTTGCATTTACTTTCAAGAAATAAACGTTAAGGATACAACTGTACGTGTAGCGTCGTATCCATAGATATAACCCCTTTAGCGTCCTCATTTCGTCTAGTAGATCCACCCAGGACACCAACGCACATTATACGCACTAAAGGCAAGTATTATTTGTAATTCCCTCCTTTTGTTTTTCTGTCTTTTTTTTCTTTTTAATGAGAACAAGCCACCGCTTTTTTTGAATTCTCATTGACATCAAACACACTACTGTTATTGCCATTGTTTCTATTGCCATTTTAGCCATTTGTGCAACATTATGTCCGCATCGACGCCTCGCAGCAGCCGTTCTCGCCTCGCGGCGAGCTCGCCCTACGTCCACTTGGAGCCCGATTTCCTCGTGTATCCCCCGCCGCACTGCGGACGGTGTGTGCAGAACGTCCTCACCATCTACAACACCTCCACGCGGCCCTGCGTGTGGAAGCTCAAGAGCCAGCGCCCGCAGCGCTACATCGCCAAGCCAAACGCAGCCGTCATCGCGCCGCGCTCCGCGACGCGCGTGCGCATCACCCTTCGCGACGTGGCCGCCGCGTTGCCCGAGCACGCGGCGGCGGAGAACATCCCGGCCGACGCGCAGGACCGGTTCCGCCTCCTGGTCAAGTTCGTGACGCCGGAGCAGCTGCAGTCCGCGCAGATCCACGTGCCGGGGTCGCCCGCCGGCCGGCGGGCGGTCCAGTCGGGGCCGCTCGACGTGGACAGCGACGAGGACGACGGGAGCGCGCCGAGCTCGAACAGCAAGACGGTGCGCGCGAAGCTCCTGTTCAACTCCGTCGAGGCGCCGGCGGACCACGAGAAGGACATCGTCGCGTACTTCAAGCCCGGGATGGAGGTGCCCGTCGGCGGTGAGGTCAACGTCCTCGCGAGCAGCTACAGCACGAAGAACGCGCGACAGCCCGACGCGGCGACCCCGACGAAGTCCGAGCGCGCCATGTCGGTGCTGCAGGACACGCCACACGCGTCGTCCGTGAATGACGCGGAGCACAGCCCGGCAGTGGAGGCCCCACCAGAGGCGCAGGGGGAGGGCAAGGGCCTCCTGTCGGCGCTAGAGCGTCGGACACGGACGCTGCGGCGGGTACTGCGCATCGCCTTCTTCATGTTCCTACTCGCGTATGCGATCGGCGTGTGTGCGCGGCTGCGCATGGGAGCGGTCCCCGCGCGGCCGACGCGCGACGCGGCGCCCGATGGCCGCCGCGACGGCCCCGCCACGACGGCCAGTGCACTCTCCGCCGCCGCTGACACGGCGGAGACGGACAAGGCGTACGGCGAGCGTGCGCGCCTGGAAGAGGCACCTGCGGAGGCCGCAGGAGCCGACAGGGGCGATGATGCCCAGAGTGCCCCAGCACATACAGATGCGTAAAGGCTGCACGCAGCAGGGCAGCGCCTGTAAGACATCATGTCACCGCGTAGTTAATTAGTGCATGTTTTTGTTGTGTGGGGATTGCATGTACTGTTGTATCGAAAAAAAAAAAGATAAGGAAAAAGCTGCGTGTGAGAGTGGGCGGTTTACCCAATAGGAATAAGGAAAACGAACATATTTTTACGCAAGGAATTGGTATACATAATCACAGTAGTTAGTGATTGCCTTTTTGTTTTCTCTTGCGTTTTTTTTTTTTTGCACTCTCTACACCTTTTTCTTTTCTCTTTGTTATGATGATCATTTAGGCTCGTGTTTGCTCTTTTATTAAATGTGAGGCCTTATGGTGTTATATACTTGCAATTTGCGCTCACTCATTGTCTTGTGCAGACATTGGAGTTGTTCGTTTCGCCCCAACTTCAACCATTATTTGATCTTTCTCCCCTTTCTCTATGTTTTTTCTTTGTCCTCGTAGCTGGTTTAGTATTTGTGAGCTGTTCGTTCCCTTCGAACGTTCAATAAAGAAATTGCGCTGAAAAAGGTAAAGTAAAGGAGCTCCTTTTTTTTTTCTTGTACCAAATGCTCTGAGGAAGAACATGGAGTACCACTGTGTTATTGTCGGAGATCCGGTCGTAGAACCGGGGGCGTTGCTACGACTTCTACTCGGCCTCGAATTCCCCTTAGCCGAGCTGAAGAAGCTGAAGAAGGAAACCATTCTCTCGATCCGCACGACCGAGCTGCGCGAGCACCGTCGGCAGGAGAGCGACACGCACGCACTGGACGCGTCCCGCGCCGACGGGCCTGCTCTGACCGCTTACACCAGTAAGATCGGCATGCCGTCGCCGCATGAATGCTCGCTGACGATGCCGAATCCCTCGATGCCCTCGGTCGACATTACGGTACACTTCTCAGTGGTGACAGAGACGAAGGGGCTACTGGCGTCTGCGTCAACGGAGCGCAAGCACGGCGCCCGCGCAGAGCTGGAGGGCGACGGCCTCTTCTCCCTACAGGGCAGCAGCAACAGCCTAGAGAGCTTCATGAAGAACCCCCCGCACGCCATCATTGTGGCCTTCACGCCCTTTTCCGCGCACAGCTTTGCGCGGATGCGCATGCAGTGGACCCACTTTCTGCACCTGTACCACCGGTACCACGCCAAGGCGACGGGTACAGGTACACATGCCTCCGGGAGCTTGGCGGCGGCTGCATCGCCGGCGCATCTGCGGGAGAGTCCGACCGCGCATCGCTTGCGCGGCGTCTTGAACATGCAGCCGAGCTACGGTGGCGTTGGCGCCGCGGGGGCGGGCCGTGGCGCCCCCCACCTCGGCACGAAGACCACGTACGGCCCCGACGGCACGCCGACAACGACGAGCACGCCGCTGTTCTTTCCTGCTGCCGCGGACGCTGCCACGCACGTGAAGCCGGCTGTCATTCTCGTCGGCACGCGCTACGAGCTGCTGCGGGAGTCCTTTGAGGCGATCCCGGCCGTTTTCACCGCGACGCCCTCGGAGATCTGTGAGGTGGCGCAGGCGCTCGGCGCCAAGTCGTACTTTGAGATCAGCAATTTCCACTGGGACGCGCGCGTGGATGAACTGCGGCGCGTCATCGCGCGGAGCTGTGTCGGTGAGACCCATGAACTGCCAGTCATCGACTACGCCACTATCGCAGACGTCTGTCAGGATAGCGTAAACAGTATTATTGCAGAGATCCAGGAGGGCGCGGCGTTCGATGGGACGTCCAGCGACGAGGCTGAGAGGGATGACGCGGGCGCCTGGCCGAGGGGCGACCACGCGTTGTCGGGCACCGCCGGCCCGGCGGACGTGGAGGGAGAGGCGCGCGTTGGCGGTATGTCTGGGCACCACAGCGTGTCCGCCTACCTGGGCGCGGAAGGCGCGGGGAGCGGAGCGGCGGCGTCGAACGCGGATGGGTGTGCGGAGGCGCGGTCGGCGAGGAAACGCGAGAAGGGCAGTCGATCGATGTGGACGTGGCGGCTGAACCGGTCCAACGGCCGTGTGTACTACGCCAACCGGACGACTGGCAAAACACAATACGACCGACCGGAGGCGTATGATGGCAAATCGCCGCCGTGCGCGTCGTGCACAATGGAACCGCAGTCAATGGCGCCAGAGGCAGAAGAGCAGGAGATGGCGGTTGGGCAGGCGGCGGCGCTGTCACCACGCGGTGCCGCGCCGGCGGCCGCGGAGCCTCACAGTGCAGCGCGTCTCGACGACGCGGGAACCGAGGCGCGACCGCCGCTGTCACCGCGATCCACGACGCCAACGGCGACCACTGCGGAGGCGAACGAGGCCCCTCCTGCCGCCTCTCGGCGTGCGCAGCACCGCAGCGGACGCGAGCGGCGCCGCCGCCGGAGCAGGCGGGGTCGTCACCGCGGCGCGCGCGGCGCCAGCGGCGACGCGCTCCACTCGAGTGCGTACGCCGCGAGTGCGGCGACCAGCTCGACCAGCTCGTCCAGCTCTGCCTCGTGCCTCGGCGACGCCGATGCGTGTGACTCCCGCGGCTGCGAGGAGGGCGCGGACGCGCATGAGGGGGACCGCGTGGCCGCGCTGCAGGACCGCGTGGCGGACGTGGACCGGCGCATCGCGGACGCGCGGCAGCAGATTCAGCGCCTCGAAGAGGAGTGCGAAGGGCTTCGCGAGGAGGAGGGCCGCATGGCGGAGAGCGTCCACCGGCTGCAGGCGGTGGAGTACGAGCTCGACGAGCGCCTGCGGCTCTTCACAGCGGCGAACACGCACGCGCACCGGGAGATGGACGCGGAGGAGTTGCAGCTGTCGAGCGCGGTGGAGCAGCTGCGGCACAAGCTGGGGCCCCCCGCGGCCGGTGAGCCGCAGGAGGGGCTGCTGCACGAGGAGATGGTGAACCTGAGGCAGACACTGCAGCACAACCAGTCCGCCACGCGCGAGAACGCGGCTGTCTTGACGCGCGAGGCGTCGCAGCTGATACAGAAGCGGCGCGCGCAGCTGCCCTGCACGAGACACAGCAGCGTGCGTCCCGGCAGCTGTACGAGGCGACGGCGCGGTCGAGCGAGCTGGACAGCGAGTGGGTGCATCTGCTGCAAACGGAGGAGGAGCTGCGGGCGCAGAAAATGGCACTCTTCGATCAGAAGAACTTGCTGGAACGCACCCAGCTCGGCCAGCAGGTCTGGCAGCGTGCGCTGGAGTCGGCTGTAGCGCGCCAGGAGGCCGCGCTGGAGGAGCAGCTGCGGTGTCTGCAGCAGCTGCACGCGGTGGAGCAGAGGGTGGAGAGACGTCTCGTGGATGTGCTTGGACAAGCACCCCACAGCGGTAGCGGTGACGGCACGGCCGGCGATACGGGGCACTCTGTTTCCATCGCCGCGGCCCGCCACGCGGCGGAGGAGGCGCGGGCGCGCGTGGCGACGCAGCTGGAGGAAGCGCTCGGCCGCACGGCCCGGTGCATCACCCAGAGGGCGCGGCAGCACGCGGCCGCCCCGCACCAACGGACCCATCTGCGCTCGCTTCTGCAGCAGGCGCGCGCCGCGTGCCACTCGGGCCGGCGCCTCCTCGAGAGCGAGGCAAGGGTCGCGCGCGAGGCACGGCTGCTGGCCCTCCGGCAGCAGTACAGCGCCGCCTCCCAATTGCCTGCTCAGGCGTCCGAGGCGTGTGGGGACGAGGTGGCGTTTGTGGCGGCGTACTACTCCTCCTGCGAGCGGCTCCTGTCCCGCGTCGAGCTGGAGCACCGCGAGCGGCTGGAGCCCCTCTGGGACGAAGTGGCCGCCGCCCTCCGCGCTCCGGAGGATGACGGCGAGGCCGGAGACGCGGCGGATGGGGCCGCCACAGCGCAGGACCGGCTGGTCGCTCGCATGGCCGCCGAGGTGCAGGACGTCGCGGCCCACGTCGTGAGGGCCTGTGAGGGCGCTATTGCGGAGGCAGTTCGCCAAGAGAAGGAAAGCGAGGCTGCCCTCCTCGGCCCTTCGGCGCGGCAGAGCACAGACAGGGAGGAGGTACGCGCGCCGGGCTGGCAAGCAGTGGAGACGTTCCTGTCTGAGGACGGAAGTGCACACGCTGACACGAACGAGCTTATTCTTTTGTATAAGACGGAGTGTTACAATGCCTTTCGGCACATGCTGGAGGAAGCGGTGGGGGAGTGCCACACCGCCTCCTCCTCGAGTTGTGACGCACACGATAGAGCTTCTGCTTGAGAATGATGATGATTGCGGACGGTAGTCCGTGTATAGGCACCGATGCACAGTCAGGAGGAAGAAACACCTCAGTACTCGTGCAGCTAAAACCATGAAGAAAGTAGTGACGGATTCATGATGCCCTTATTATTCTCTCTTTCTCTTACCTCATTTTTCCCCCCTTTTCGCTTTTTTTCTTCTTCTTCTTCTCACGACAAATACCAGCAGAGGAAAACCGGTAGAACATCACTGCTATACCTACTTCTATCGTTGCGCGCGCATATCCACACTTGCGTACTTCATTTTTTTTTTTTTTAGCGTATAAACTTACTCCTTTTTTTTTTAACGATACTTAGATAAACAAGACGAGGAAGAAGTGGGTCTTAGAAAGAATACTTTCTTCCACTTTTTTTTTCTCCCGATCACACACATACATCCATAAACACTGTGTCTCACGTATGAAGTCTTGCGAAGTGAGGGTTTCTAGTTTGCCTGCAGGTGCACCCACGGCACATACTGTTTCAGCAGTACCCTCTTCGGTATCGCAGGCTGCCGCCCTCGGACATCGCGCTGATAGAGCAACGGATGTCATCATCGTAGAGGAAAGACAGCCAAACGGTTCGCTGGATATGCCCAGGACACTGGTGACGGCGACCGTTCCGGTCAGTGTGGACACGCCGAGCAGCACCTACGAGGAGACCATCTGCCAACAACTGGAGGAGCTTGTTGAGACTTCGCAGTCTACGTGGCAGACCTCCATGCGTATGTTTCGCGTCCTCTTTTTCAGCTTCATCTTTAAGCAAAACTGGGCTGTTCTCGCAACGAGCTTGATGCTGATCATCTCGTGCATCGTGGAGCCGCTCGCCTCCACCTACTTGTGCACGTGCCTCTTCTTCATTCTCTACGCGCTCTGCACCCTGCTGCAGGCCTATCTCATGTGGCAGCGCGTGACGGAGACGCGCTACCACACCGCTGATCGCATCCGCGCCGTCGTGGCGCGGTGGCGCAGCCGCATTGAGGGAATGCGCGAGACGGACAGCCAAACGCCGCAGGAGCGACGCGAAGTGTTCTTGGAGTGCTTCGCGAACCTCCCCGCCAAGGCGTTCCGCTTCCTCGCCATTGTGGACGAGCGCACGTTCCGCCTGAAGCACATTTTGAAGTGCCTTGTGGTGAAGCGCAGCAAGCGGCTGGACGAGGTGACGCTCTCCGTGCGTCGGTATATGGAGCCGCAGGGCATCTGCAAGCTCATCGACGTGGTCCGCATCATGCTGGAGAGCGGCGCCATCGTGCTGAAGCCGCTCACGGACCGCGCGCGGCCGCCACGGCTGCCCAACTTACTCATGTCGTGCAGACGGTTTGTCGAGGAGGATGCGACGACAGACGAGAGCGACAACGAGCACGAGCCGCGGGCATCGACGAGCCGCGGCAACTGCGCGCCCGTGGCGGAGCAGATGGAGTTCTTTGTGCATCGCGTTTTCCTGCTGCTCTGGATAATTGCCATGGTGATGACCATCGGCGCTGGGTTTCTCTACTACTTCCTCGTGAAGGCACCTCTGGGCGAAGGGGTCTTCCTCGACCCCTCCGTCGCGCTGCTGGGGCTCTTGCCGGTGAACGCGGTGGTCATTAACCGCCTGCTGGTGCTGTACGCCAACATTTACCTCGACAAGCTGTTCCACTACATGGTGTGCAAACGAATGCACAACGTCGACGACCGCCTACCGCGCTTCAAGTTCATCGAGACCCTCAAGACCATGTACCGCGTTGTGATGCACATGCAGCCCAAGAACGGGAGCCGCAACCCACAGCTCTTCTCCACGTCGCTCGTCGACACGTTTGGTGTCGCCTCGGTGGTCGCGATGCTCGACCAGCAGGGCGTCGTCACGGATATGGTGCTCGTGCCGAAACAGATCCTCCTCTTCAAGCCCCGCGGGGCCACCGCGGCCAGCAGCTCCAGCGACGAGGACGACGAGGGACAGGGCACGAACGGCAACAACAGCATCAACAACGCCAACGCGGTCCTCACGGAGGGCACCGGCGGCGCGAACCACAAGGACAGCAGCGATGCGCGCGAGCGGCAGCGGGAGATGAAGCGGCAGGTCCAGCGGAAGAAGTTCCAAGAGGAGCGCTTCTTGGAGCTGCAGCTGCGCCCGAGCGCGCGCGACGACCTCGCCGTGGAGTTTGCGGAGCCGAAGGAGGTGCTCTCCACCCATCGCGGGCACCTGCAGCCCCTGTGTCTCTGCATCGTGCTGCACGCGGCAGCGAAATCGCCCCCCAACGTCGAGACGTGGACGGAGCGCTTCCGTTTCTGCGACAGCACGGAGCGATGGTTCCGGTCCCTGCACTGGATCCCGCGTGTGTGCAGCTTCTCGGACAGCATCGCGAATGGCTTCCGGGTGCTCGCACGCATCTTCCAGATCGACACCAAGGTGAGCACGGGGTATCACAACACGACGCCGGAGCAGACATGCTCGCTGCTGGTCGAGGACCGCACGGGACTGCTGCACGTTTTCACGATGGGCACGCCCTACCTGGTGTCACAGTGCTGCAGTACGATATGGTCCGGCGGCGACGTGGACGAGTACGACACGAAGGAGAAGAAGGAGGTGCTCTTTATGGCCAAGCATCAGTGGGAGGATGGCATGTGTCTGGAGACGGTGGCGCTGTCGCACCGAGTGCTGCCGGAGCGCTACCGCCCGTACGTGAATGCGCTGCCGCGACACGCCGATCAGTACAGTGAGTTCTTCTTCCAAGACGGCCTCCCGGTGACGCGGGAGACGGCCCGCAAGCGCTCCTCACGCAAGGCGCGGGCCCCCGGCCGCCACGGCGAGGAGGACGGGCCCGGCTCCCCGTCGCAGCGCGACGTGAGCCGGCCCTTTCAGCTCGAGGAGGAGGAGCTGTGGCGCAGCAAGGCGGACGACGACCGGTACCACGGGCGGCACCGTCGCTCCAAGTCCGCGGCGGCACTCTTCGAGCCGTCCAAGGCCTTCCGCGCGCCACCGCTGCCGCGCCGCGCGGCCTCCGTCGGCTGTCGGCCGTACCTGCAGCCGGAGAAGGACGACTACTTGACGCCGCAGACGTTCATCCAGCAGATGGCATCCACCTCTCAAACCTTTCTGGGCCTCGTCGGCCTGCGTGACTCGGTGCGGCCCAACGTGCAGCACGCCATGGCGGTGCTGGAGGACGCCGGCGTGCGGTGCATGTACTTCTGCAGCGGCACAGAGAAGCAGACAAAGAGCTTTGGCGGCCGCGTCGGCCTGGAGACGGACTGGAACTGCTGCATCTCGCTCAAGGAGGATGCGGTCGCTTTAGACCCGTACAGCATTCGCGCGCAGCTGCCGTTCGGCATCAAGTCCATCCGGAAGCACATTCTGCACGTGGATGCGATCCCGCTGCAGGTGCACCTCTTCTCGCATGCGCAGGGTGTCTCCACGCGCGCGATGCTGTCCATCCTGCAGGACAACCACGAGGTGGTCGTGGCGGTCGGCTCCGTGTTTAACCACAGCAACGTCCGCAGCTTTGTCCAAGCGGACCTGGCCATCGGCGTGCTGCCGACGCGCCGCGGTGCCAACGCGGAGAAGGAAGCGGTGCTGAAGCATCACAGCATCGTGGAGCCAAGTGACTTCTCGGCGACGACGGAGTCGCTGAACCGCGACATCCCCCTCTACCGCAACGTCGCGGAGCTGCTGAGCTGCGCGTGCACCCTGCAGGCGCCACCGACGACGTCCATCTTGCCGATTATTGTCACCATGATGCGGCAGGCGCGGATGCGCATTAGCGGCATCAACAACTGTGCGGAGTTTATCATGCACGCCAATGTGCTGGTGGTCGTCATCAACTCCGCCTCGCTCGTCGTCGGCGCGCCGCTCCTGATGACACCAACGATGACCGTTTTTATTCTGAACGGCATCATCCCCTTTCTGGCCCTCTCCTGCACCTACACGGCCTACGCCAGTCTAGACCCGATGAAGACGATGCACTCACGACACAATTACTTTGTGCGACTGGCCATCTTCCGGCACAGCACGGTGGTGTGGTGCCTGCGTTATGTGCCCTCCGTCGTCGCGCTTGTGACGCTGGGCATCACCGCCAGCACGCACACCTGCAAGGCGAATGTACTCAAGTTGTTCGCCAAGACGTCGGACGACTGCCTGGCCTCGGCGCAGGGCTACGTGGCGCTCACGTTTAACTACTGGTTGATGGTCCATTGCTGGACGCACATCAGCCGGCACCACCCCATCTCGCTCCACTTCTCGCTCCGCCTGGGCCACGGCAAGCGGTCCACCAACCTGTTCCTGTCGTACCGGTGGGTCGGCATCAGCTTTCTCGTCTCGGTTCTGAGTGTGTTGCTGGTGCTGCTGGACACGCCGACGACCGCGCTCGCCGAGGCCTTCTTTCCATCGCCCGCTCACTTCGTGCTTTCCCTCCTCTTCCCGTTTGTGCTGCTCGCGCTGGACTGGCCCATCAAGCGGTGGCGTGAGCGGCGCTTCAACAACATGCAGAAGTTCCGAAAGCTGAGCTTCGGCACGCGGCTCGGCATGCACTCGCCACGCGGCGACTACGAGCCGGAGGGCGCGCCCTACGCGAGCGGCGGCGGTGCCGGCGACGGCGGGGACAGCGGCGAGCCACGCAAGCGCGGCGTGGGCAAGCACTTCGATGAAGCCCTTTACCGGTACACGACCATGCGTGGCGGCAAGTTGGAGCTCAACTGCGTCTGCTGCGATCATATTGGCGGCAACTACGCATCTTACCATGTGAACGCGAACGTCTGAAAAGAACAGTGGCGTGTGTTCGCTTTTTCTATCCATTTCTCTTTTTATCATACAAAGTGGATGTCTTCCCCCTTTTTAAAGAAATAATTTGTTCTTATCAGTGGCACGTCGGATTCTTTCCTTCTTGGCACAGTGCACCCGTTTAACACCATACACAGCAGTGGTATTCTTTTTTTTTTTTGTCAAACACCTTTCCTTGTTGCTGCAGGCAAACATGTAACGCCTGTTTCCTGTGAGGCATGCACATCCACTTGTGTCTCTCGTATGTAGTTTATCTACGACGTTAGAAAGACAATCTAAATAACTCTTTTCCATTTCCCTTCTTTATTTTTGCTTGTATGTTTTGAATATGTATTACATCTCCTCTCGTTGGCAAAGTAGTCCTTGCACAATTGAGTTTTACTTTTTCCTTTGCGTGCCAGTATCTGTGCCGTCCCCATGTCTGTCGTCATCCCGGAGCTGCTGCTGCGCATACCCGCACCGGAGGTCGACTTCAAGTTCATCGAAGACTCGAAGAAGCTGCAACTCACCGTCCCCCAAGCGGAGCAGCTGTCGCAGGCATACTGCCGCACCGTGGCATCGTTTCTGCGCGCCCATGAGGCGCAATACACCCTTCGGACGCACATTGTACCGGCCGTCGAGTTCGGCCTGCAGCTCTTCAACGCGGAGAATGTGACGGCGAGCTCACCGCCGGCGAGCGGGAGTCCTACCGCGTCCTGTACGAGCGTTTCAGCGAAGAGGAGCTTCTTGTCGTGAAGCGGCAGCCGGCGGCGGTGGTGGATAAGCAGAAGGAGGCGGAGGAGGAGGCGCGCGGCGTGGTGGAGAACCTGAAGATGGCGTACCTCCAGCGGCTGCTCACCCGCGACGGCGAGATGGTGAGCCCGTGCGTCCGCTTCAGCGCGCTGCTGCTCTGCTTGGTCGCCATCGTGAGCGCCTCTCAGAGTGGGGCGGCCAGCGCGGACGGCGTCACCACGGACATGGCGGATCCGAAGGAAGATGCGGCGCCTGTTGTGCCGCTGTGCTCGCTGTGGCGTCTGCGCGTCCACTTCCGCCATCAGCGCTGCTTACTGCACCGCTCGCATGCCCTCTTCTTGCACTTGTCCGCATGCGTGGATGCGCTGCTGCAGCTGCCCGAGGAGGAGGTGACGGTGGAGGCGCTGCTGGAGGTCGCACAGGTCCAGGGCTATTACCACCGCCGCGAGCTGGCGACCGCGACAGTGCACACGGCGATGCAGCGGAGTGGCCTGCAGCTGGAGGAAACGGCCATGATGGGTGTGCGCACACGCTGGCAGCAGCACCAGCTGGTGCAGTCCATCCTCAACGCGCGGAGCAGTAGGGAGGTGCCGCCCGCGTCCATGGGCGAGGAACAGCCCAAGATGATCATGTCCGAGAAGGACGGTCATGATCTGCTGGACATGCCGCGTGCGATGCCGGACGCGGCCCCTGTGGCGCTCTCGCCGCTCCACCCGGAGGACAAGGCCATCATCTTGGCCCTCTGCAGCGACATCGCGAATCAAAACCCCCATCACGGCCTGACAAGCCATCACATGCAGTTCTACGTGGAGCGGCTCGTGGCGGACCCAGCGCCGGCGCCCTTCGTGGTGGCCGCGCAGACGCTGCTGATCCGCTCGCAGCTGGAGCAACGGCGCAACCGCACGCAGGAGCGGTCCTTCATGCAGATGACGGAGCTCATGGACCAATACAGCGGACTGCGCGACCCGACGCACGCGATGCTGCCCCGCGCGCAGAGCCCCTACTTCTACAGTGTCTCCTTCCCCTCCATTTGGTCGCTCAAGGCGGAGTTTGCCTCGTTTTGCTTCGAGGAGACACTGTTCAAGACGGCGCTCGACATCTACGAGCAGATACTCGACTGGGAGAACATCATCGAGTGCTGCAAGAAGCTGGACAAGCGGCGCCGGGCGGAGACCCTTGCGCGCGACCTGCTCGAGAAGGACCCGACAAACCCCATGCTGTGGGTCGCCCTTGGGGAGGCGACGCGGGAGGATCGGTACCTGTGGAAGGCGTGGGAGCTGTGCGAGCACCGCATGGCGGCCCCCATGCGCGCCCTCGCGCGGCTCGCACTCGACCGCGAGCAGTACGAGAAGGTGGTGCAGTACTTCGACCTCGCGGTGGCGGTCAACCCCGTCTTCGGCGGCGACTGGTTCTCGCTCGGCTACGCGGCGCTGCGGCTCCAGCAGTGGCAGCGCAGCGGCGAGGCCTTCACGCGCGCGTGCCAGATCGACCCCGCCGACGCTTTCGCGTGGAACAACTTGGCCTCCATTTTCATTCGCGAGAACAAGCTGCGGCCGGCCTTCAACAGCATGAGCCAAGCCCTGCGCAACAATCGCCGCGATTGGCGCATGTGGCAGAACTACTTCCAGATTGGCTGCCAGCTGAAGGAGGTGCTGGAGTGCACGCATGCACTTTCGACCTGCCTCGACATTGCGAAGCGGCAGATGGTGCTGGACCCGACAGCGATGGAGCAGTTCGTCGACTTGACACTGGCGTATCTCAAAGGCAGCATCCCGGGCAGCGCCATGGAAGCGACGACAGCGGATGAGGGACAGCGAAGCGTGACTTTCACCAGCATGACGGCCACCGCGATGGCCGCCGACGAGTCTGCCATCGAGCACCTGCCGCTCGAGGAGGGCGACGACGAGACGGTGGCCGACTTGGCACCCTTCGGCGCGGACGTGGAGATGCCGGAGCGTTTCTTTGATAAATCGGAGGAGCAGAACAAGGCGCAGGAGCGCGCAGAGGTGACGAAGGCGTCGATCCGCCAGCGGCACGAGGAGCGGGTGCGCGCGCTCTTCCAGCGGCTGATGGACACCTACGTGTCGGACCCGGACCTTTACCACAGCACCGCCGTCTTGTTCGGCGCGCTCGACGGCCCGCTCGCCGCCTTCCGCTACCGCTTGAAGGAGCTGCGCGCGTGTCAGCAGAAGGACCAGTGGGCGCGCGATGCGCAGCGCTTCGCGCGCACCGTGGCGTGCCTCACCCGCATGCACGGCGACGCGAGCGCAGCCTTGGCGGACGTGCGGCGAGAGCTCGACGCCGTCGGTGTGCCGGACCCCTCCGACGAGCGCCAGGCCGCCGTGCTCGAGGCCCTGAACCAGCTGCAGAATAACGTGAAGGCCGTTCTTGAAGCGGCCGAGGAGCATATGGAGGACTCTGAGACGTATGCGAACCTGCGGGAGCTCGCCAAACAAACGCGCAAGGACGTGCAGGAAGGCAAAGCCACGTTCATCCTTAGCTAATCTGCGGCCGCACTACACTTACTCTTACCATTGCACCTATATTATTATTATTATTATTATTATTATATTACAGCGACTTTGATTTGCTCGATTAAATTAACTAACAACCCTTCACAACTGTCTTTTGATGGTGTATATGAGAAAACTTCTTTATATATATATATATATATATGCGTGTGTGTGCATGTATCTGATCTTACTCCTAACTGCTGCTCAGAGATTATGGAAAAGGAACCGTAGTCGTGGCAACGCAAAAACAACACCGCAAAAACTGTTTTTCTTCTTTCCTTGCATTGCTCTTCTTCCGTTCTGTGCTTATTCGGTGGCTTACTTGGAACATAATTTAAGTTTGGATCATAAAGAACGTACCATTTTGTTGTTCCTGTTGTTGTTATTTGTGATACCCAGATATACCTTTTCACTCCTTTCGCGTTATGTCCGCGGAGTCTGTCGCGAGCACCTCCCGCAGCGTCGCCCCAGGGTCGATGATACGCCGCAAGGTGGACGACCGCCTCAAGTTGCTCATTGAGGATGTGGCGCAGCAGAAGCACCGCGGCCTTATCCTTCTCATTGGCGACCGCGGAAAGGACCAAATTGTGAACCTGCACCTCATGATTTCCCGCGCGAACCACAACGCAAAGGTGAATGTGCTGTGGTGTATGAAGAAGGAACCCGACTTCGGGTCGACCAGTAAGAAGCGGCAAGAGCGTCGCGCCCGTCTGGAGGTCAAGGGTGGCATGGCGACGGAGGCAACGAAAGAGGCGTTTCAGACCTTTCTTGCCCAGACGCAGATCCGCTTCTGCAAGTACAGCGAGACGCACAAGATTCTCGGCCAGACGTTCGGCATGGCGGTGCTGCAGGACTTCGAGGCGATGAACCCCAACACACTCGCGCGCACGATGGAGACGGTGAAGGGCGGCGGGCTGATTGTCATCATGTTCCGCGCGATGCGCTCGCTGCGGCAGCTCTACACCATCGCGATGGACGTGCACGCGCGGTACCGGACGGAGTCACAGCAGGACGTCGTGCCGCGCTTCAACGAGCGCTTCCTGCTCTCCCTCACGGACTGCGACACGGCCCTCTGTGTCGATGACGATCTCACAGTGCTGCCCATCACGAGCAAGATGAAGCACTACGGCAAGCGCGGGCCCGCCAAGGACTACGATGCGGAGCTTGTCACGAAGGGCGAGCTGCGGCATGAGGCGGAGCTCACGACGCTCAAGGACCGTCTGCGGCCGAGTGCCGCGGTCGGCCCGCTGGTGCAGGTGTGCCAGACGATGGACCAGGCAAAGACGGTGCTTTCCTTGATGCAAACCGTTGCCGAGAAGAAGCTCGACACCACGTGCGTGGTGACGGCCGGCCGTGGACGCGGTAAATCGGCCGCGCTTGGTATGGCTGCTGCCGGTGCCATCGCTCAGGGCTACAGCAACATTTTCTGTAGCGCCCCGTCGCCTGAGAACTTGCAGACCTTCTTCGAGTTTGCCGTGCGCGGCCTCAAGGAGTTGGGCTACAAGGAAAAGGTGGAGTTTGAGGCACTGGAGAGCACATCGGAAGAGTTCTCCAAGTGCATTATCCGCATCAGCGTGTTCCGCGAGCACCGCCAAACGATTCAGTTTGTCAGCGCCACCGACGCGGCCAAGTTTGCGCAGGCGGAGCTTGCCATCATTGATGAGGCCGCCGCGCTGCCACTGCCCCTCGTGAAGCAAATGCTCGGCCCCTACCTGGTCTTCCTCTCCTCCACCGTCTCCGGCTACGAGGGCACGGGCCGTAGCCTGTCCATGAAACTGGTCGCGGACATGCGGCGGCGCAGCGGCGGACCTGACCAGCGCCAGTTGAAGGAGGTCGCGCTGCAGGACCCCATTCGCTACGGACCGAACGACCCGGTGGAGCGCTGGCTGAACAAGCTGCTCTGCCTGGACACGACGCTGGCGGAGGTCAGCTCGTCGCCGCACCCCAACACGTGCGAGCTGTACTACGTCAACCGCGATGCGCTCTTCTCGTACCACCCCTTGGCGGAAGCGCTGCTGCAGCGCCTGCAGTCGCTGCTCATCGCGGCCCATTACAAGAACCAGCCGAACGACTTGCAGCTCCTCTCCGACGCGCCGGGGCATCACCTGTTCATCCTGTGCGCCGATAAGGTGACGGATGGCGCGGTGCCCGACATCTACTGCGTCGTCCACGCCTGCGAGGAGGGCCGGATCCAGTCAGAGACCATCACGAAGAACATGAGTCTCGGCCTGCGCCCGTCCGGCGATCTCATCCCCTACACGCTGTCTCAGTACTATTTGGAGGAGGGCTTTGCGCAGCTCTCCGGCCTGCGCGTCGTGCGCATTGCGACGAACCCGGCGCTGCAGCGCGCCGGCTACGGCTCCCGGGCGCTGGCGCTGCTCCATCAGTACTACACCGGCGCCGTGTCCCTCACCCCTGCCCAGCGGCAGCGCGGGGGTGACCGCGCCGCCCAGGCGCCGGGGACGGGGGAGGAGGCCGACGTGCGCGAGGAGGATCCCACGCTGCGCCCGCGCCAGCACATACCAAACCTTCTCACGGCACTCGTGGAGCGCCCTTACGAGCCGCTGGACTACCTCGGGGTCAGCTTCGGCCTGACCACGGAGCTGTTCAACTTCTGGAAGCGCGCCGGCTACGAGATGCTGTACCTGCGCCAGGCCATCAACGAACTGACCTGCGAGCACAGCTGTGTCATGGTGCGGTCGTTGGGCTTCGACCTGCGGCTGCTGCAGAGGGAGTTCCACCGCCGCCTCCTCCCGCTGCTCTCCATGCCGTTCCGCACGCTACCGGCTGAGCTCGCGCTGAGCGTGGTGGCCGACCTGGATGTGCACCACGAGGCGACGCTGCGCGCGCTGACCGACACGCAGGATGCGGGGCGGCTGGAGGTGCGCGTGGCGGGCGTCACGCAGACGGACCGCGCCGCGCTCGACCAGCTCTTCTCCTCGTTTGATCTCAAGCGACTCTCGCTCTACTCCACCAGTTTCCTGGAGGGCGGCAACGTGCTCGACCTGCTGCCGAAGATAGCGACCCTGTACTTTGGGCACGGCTTGTACAAGCTGCCCGATGGCACGGACGGCGTCGTTCTCAGCCATGCGCAAGCGGCCGTCCTGCTGGCGGTGGGGCTGCAGTGCCGGACGGTGGAGGAGCTCGCCGCTCAGGCGGCCTTCAAGGGCGTCACGCCGCAGCAGCTGCGCGCGTACCTGCAGAAGGCCATCGCGCGCATAAGCGAGCATTTCCGTGCGCTGGAGAAGCTCAGTGGCGTCGCGGCCGGCCGCGACGCGGGCGGCGTGGCGGCGGACGCGGAGGGGCCGGCCGAGAGGGTGACAGAGACGAAGGACAGGCACGGCAACGTGGTGGGGCTGGTCGTGGAGAAGCGCGTGCGCCGCGAGGTGAACACGAACACGCACTTGCTGCATAGCGCGTCGCAGGCGGTGACAGGCGATGACAAGAGCGCCAAGGAAGACTTGCAGGATGTGTTCCGCCGCCCCAAGAAGAAGTCTAAACGGGCAGACTAGAAGACTAGAGGTCGTCGGGATTAGAACCCGTCATAAACAGGCCTGTGTGCGCATTCGACGGCGGTGGGCACGTACACTACCTAGGGAAAGCACTTTTTTTTTGTGGATCTGTTTTTCTTTACCTTCTGTCTGTTTGTCTGTTTGGTGAATGCTCGCAGCATCCATTTCCTGAAGTATTTTTGTTTTTAGCTTTAAATCCTAAAATGATAATCACGTTTAATTCTTTTTAAAATGACCCTTCAGTCCACTCGTGTGTTACTTGCTTTTCTGCTGTACTCTTCCATGTCCACACCTCGTACATGTTTGTTCACAAGCCGCTATGGTTAATCAGTGCATGCATCTCTTCATTTTTTTATTTTCTTCTCTTTCCGTGCTTCGATCTCTTTTTCCCCTTTCCCAGAGGAACGATACTCTCTCTATCAAGCACTACAACCATGGCCAAGGAAAGCGCAGCGCCCAAGCGTCAACGCGAGGAGGACGATGCCGAGAAGGAGGAGGAGCTGAAGCACCAAAAGAAGGAAGAAGCCGAGAGCGAGGATGGCAGCTCGGCGGAGGAGGAAGACGAGGGTTCGTCCGAAGAAGATGAGGATTCGGAAGAATTTGAGGAATCCAATGAATATGACGATGAGGAGGATGAGGACGATGAGGAGGATGACGACGATGATGACGACGACGATGATGACGAGTAACTTTATGGGAAGCGCTTATATATATATATATATATATATATATAG
>AUXH01000374.1:0-19168 GCA_000482145.1 Strigomonas culicis | reverse complement strand
CGCCTACCTCGCGCGCGGCTTCCACCCGCCGCGCACGTGGCGCCCTGCCGCGCGGCTGCCGGACCTGGCCGCGGCGGCGGCGGTGCAGTGGGCCGCGAAGTTCATCGTCGTCGTCGCGGACGGCACGCCGCCGCCACCGGAGGAGGGGGAGGAGGCCGCCTTCGCCGCCGCGCTGCAGCGCTACGCGCGCGCGCGGAAGCGGCCGCGGCCCGCCACGCCGGAGGCGGGCGGCGGCGGGGTGCCGCCGCCGCACCTGCGGGCGAAGCAGTGGTTGGTGCTGGACCAGCACGCGGTGCATGAGCGGCTGCGGCTCGAGTTCTTCCTGCGCTTTGCCGAGGCGTACGTGGTGCACCCCGAGCTGGACGGCGGCGCCGCGGGGGACGGGGAGGTGCTCTATGCGCGTCTGGAGACCGTGCGGCTCCTGCTGCCGCAGCTCCGCCGCGCGGCGGCGCAGCCGCCGTACGCGCGATGCGGCGCCACGACCGACAGAGGCCTCAGTGATGCGGATGCGCTGAGCGGCCTGGACGGGGACCGCCGGTGCTTCCCCGCTCTGCTGCCGCCGGACCTGCGGGCGCGCGTGACGGCGCTGGAGGGGCCGCTGCAGCGGTGGGGCTGGCGCTTCCACCACGAGACGGCCGCGGTGGCCGCGTACTGCGCCGCGGTGCGGCACTGGCCGCTGCTGCGGGTGGAGGGCTTCGCGCTGCAGCTAGACTCGCTGCAGGACCTTCGGTGCATGGTGGAGGAGCTCGAGGCGGTGGGCGCCACGGACGCGTCTCCCTCCGTCATCGTTCCATCCGCCATTCTGCAGTTCCTCATCTCCCGCTCCTGCCGCGGCGCCATCATGTTTGGCGACGTGCTGTCGGCGGCGGCGGTGCGAGGGTTGCTGGAGGAGCTGCAGGGCGTGCAACAGTTCTACGTGTGCTCCCACGGCCGGCCGTCCTTCGCGGCGCTGCACCCGCGCCAGGTAACCGGCATCTCATAAAGAAAAAAAAAGCGAATCAGACACTCATCGTTATTACGATGATTATTTCTTGCTTCACAACCGACTGCTATATTTGAATGGAAGTGATTTACATCGCACGGAAGAAAAGATCAAACGGGAAAAAAAAAGTTCTGGAAGATACCGCTTCTCTCTCCCCCCTCCCCCCTCTACAAGTAAGGAATGGGGGGGGGGCACATGCATTCACTTGCTCTTACTGTTCCGTTGTTTCGTTCCTTCTTCTCATTGTTTCTCTTGCAGATAGTCATATATAGAACATCATTACACGTAAGAAAACAAACAAACAAAAAGTAATTCATCCGAATAAGCAATGACCTTCCTCGAAGTGTTTGTGGACCCGATGGTTCTCTTCTGTGCCTCATGCATCCTCACCCCCCTGTGGGTCGCCCGCGCGCACCTCACTACGGCAGACGTCATCGAGTACTTCACCGAGTGGAGCATGGCCGGCGCGCTCCTCCTCCTCCCGCTGAGCTGCCTCATCGGCACGCTCCTCCAGCGGCGCCACGCGCGCCGCATTCGGGCGCTCCAGGCGTCCGTGGCGGGCAAGAAGCGGGGCCGCGCGCCGGACTACGCGGCGGCGCTGCGGCCCCTCACCTACGGCGAGCGCACGCGCGCGCGGTGGTACCTCCTCAACGGCATCATCATCCACATGCTGATGGATGGCTGCGTCGGTGTGTTCAAGACGAGTCGGCTCTTCGCGGAGAACTACGCGAAGCTGGACAAGCGCTACGGCGACCCGCTGGGCTCCTTCAACGGCGCGACGGTGCACGTCGTGTCGCTCATGGAGCTGTGCGTGAAGGGGCCGCTGTGCGTGCTGCTCTACTGGGCCTTCCTCACGCGGCACCCGATGCGCGACGCGCTGGAGTTCTTCACGTGCGTGACGCAGGCCTACGGGACGGTGGTGTACCTGGGCCAGGAGGCGGTGAGCGGGGCGCCGAACCTCGACGTCGACTACGCTCTCACCTTCTCGACGCACTACCTCCTCTACTTCTGGTTCGCCATCTTCTTCGGGTGTGTGCTGTACTTCATCGTGCCGGGGGTGCTGGGGTGGCGCAGCTACCAGCGGCTCGTGCGGCAGGCGGGCTTCTACCAGCTGTACAGCCGCGCGGCGACCACTGAATAAGAAAGGGATGGTAGGCGCATACGTCGTGCCGGGCGGGGCGGGGGGGGGGGAGTTGCCCACTGCCCGCGCTGCCTTCAGAAAAAGAGAAGAAAAAAAATGTGCATATGGTAAAAAAAAAAAGGTAGAAAAGAAAAACCAGCGCATTGGCCAACGCGATTTCAATAGTACACGTCTCTCTCTCTCCTTTCTTTCATTTCTTTCTGTTTGCCTTTTTATCTTCGCAGAAGAAAAAAAACACGCATAGAACGTCGGGCTACCACTCCCGACACCTGTACATAGCGATTCATACGCACACAATTTCATAGAATGTCGGCCGAGACGGTGAAGAAGGAGGAGAAGGACGAGGAGGCGTCGCCGTCGTCCTCGCCTCTTCTTCTCCACAGCCGCCACGTGTTGGACGATGCCTCCGTGTTGCGCTGGTACATGGCGCTGTGGGCAACGACGGCCTCGGACCCATCCACGGTGGCCGAGGCCGGCAGCATCGCCACGGGGGCCATCGTCTTCGCGCCCCTGCGACAGGGCAGCAAGAGCGCCGCGGGCAGCCACAGCCACAGCGCCGGCGGGCGGCCGCACTACGCACTGGCGGAGGTCACCGGCGTGCAGGCCGCCGAGGGCACCGTCTCCGTCGCCTTCCTGTTCACCGACCCGGGCGTCGACGACGAGGCGGTCTCCTTCTTCGAGGTGGTGCCGTGCCCGCGGGCCCTCCTCGCGCGGCTGCGCGCGCGCTGCGCGGCGGCCGTCCCGTGCTCCCTCGTGGAGCGGCTGCTCGGCGTCGCGCCGTGGGCGGGCCCCGTCAACGTCGGCGACGCCTTCCGCGCGATGCTGCGGCAGGCGCCGCGGCCGCCCGGCGAGGGCGCCGCGCTGCGCGAGGTGTACTGCCTCAGCGGCGAGGACGAGCCGCCGGCCCCGCAGCCGACGGACGAGCCGCGCGAGGCGAGCGCCTTCGCGGCGGTGCCCGCGCGGCAGCGCGAGGCGGCCGCCAGCGCGGCCGCGGTCGGCGTGTGTAATCAGATCGCCTTCCGCTACGAGGCGGCGGCGCTGGACGCGCCGAGTCCACATGCCTTTTACGCAAAGGCGTTCCGGGACATGAACGAGATGGTGGAGGCGAACGCCTCGTGGCTGCGGAGCGAGCAGCGGCACGCCCCGGCGGCCGCCGCCGCCCCGGTGGTGCTCACCGTCTTCGACAGCTACGCGACGCTGCGCCGCTTCGAGGTCTTCATGTCCCTTCGCGGCCACCTTGTCCGCCTGCTGGACGGCGAGGGGGAGGGCCCGGGCGCCGCGGAGGACGCCAGCCACCCGCAACGCGCCGGCGACAAGCGCGCCCGAGAGGCCGACGGCGTGGTGGCACCCGCGCCGCCGGTGCGGCACGCGTTCGGCACGACGTGCAAGGTATGGCTGTGCATGCTGCGCGACGACGTCGTGTCGGGCGCCGCGCTCACCGCCATGCTGCGGCGCGCCCCGCCCGTCGACCACCTGCTCTGTGTGCGCGAGGGGAAGGCGGAGGCGGTGGAGAAGAACGGCGTGGACATGGAGGACGCCATCTTGGTGCTGCACCCGCTCCTGCGGCGGGACCTGGCGCACCGGTCTCTGACATGCACGTTCCACGCCCTCCCGCCGAGCCAGGCGGCGAGCGGCGGCGTGCCCAAGATCAAGGTGTCGGGGAACATCTTTGGTGACCGCAAGGTGCTCGTCCCCGCGAGCGGCGAGCAGCTGCTTCTGATGAAGACCGTTGTCGGGGGCCCCGCGTCGGCCGCGCCGCTGCTGGGCGCAAGCCTTCTCGAGCGCATCGCGCTCGGCAACTTTGCGGACACAGCGCTGCAGAGTCTGCTGGACGGCTTCGCGCCCACTTGCGATTTGGTGTCGAAGCAAGAGGTGGTGGGAGACGGTGCCCCTCCGGCGCCACGGCTCGCCACGATGGCGAGCCTGCGTGCGGCCTTTTTCCACGATCCATCTCACTTCGGCGAGGCCTTCCCCCTCTTCGCAGCCGCCAAGGCGATCCTTAACGATGTGTTCGCCCAGTGGCGCGAGGCGTCCGCCGTGTGCCCGCGCATTGCGCTGGTGGTGCCGCGCGGCAACCCGACGGGAAATCCGCAACTGGCTGTGCAGCACTTTCTGGCGCAGCTCCGGCAATTCTTCGCCCCCTGGTACGTGTACGACGTGGCGCTGCCGGTGGAAAACACAGCCGCGACGGCGGCGCCCGCCTTGTGGCACCGTGGCGGCGGCGTGCTGCTGCTCCACTCGGACGAGCCAACGGCGCACCTCGGCGCCCTGCACCGCGAGGCGGACGTTGTCGTCGCATGCGGCAAGAGCGCCGCCGCGTGGGTGGCGGCGAACAGCACCAGCGACCACGGCGACGCCTACTTCGCCGTGCTCTCCGAGGTGGACGTGGTGGCGGACACACTTTCACACACGTGGACGCCGTGGTCGTCGCAGAATGCGCCGACGGACCCGGCGCAGCGCCAGCACACGGTGAAGCAGCTGCTCGAGTCGTTTCTTACCAGCGACGAAAGAGGCGGTCGCCAAGGCGATTTGCCGAAAGTGATGCAGCACGTGATGGCCCTGTGGAAGAGGGTTGCCCGCCAAGAGGCGGCGCGGGCCCCTTCAATGCCGCCAGGCCACGAGGAATGGCAGCACCTCAAGCAATTTATCCAACAGATCATTTTTAACACCGCCATCTCCACCCCCGTACGTTTGGGGGACCTGGAGCTGCGGAACTGAAAACCAATGATGGAGAAGAAGGGGAAAAAAGCACCAAAAAACTGGCTGTTGCGAATTCCCTTCCCGTGTTGTATCATGGTGGCGTCTCTCTTTCTCGATGACTTTTCTCCTCCTCACCTCCCTTTTTCCAACTTCAAGGCTAAGGAAAAGAAAGCCACGAGCCGAGCAAGGGCACGGCCCCCACCCCTCGCCCTAAGGGCCGTAGCACCCCCGTGACCCGAAATCCACGCGCCTCCTCCAAAGGGGATCAAGGGCGTCCCCTGGCGACTACCCAAAGCCCTGGCAAGGCCACCACCTCACCCACCATACGGCCCCACACAAAGGCGCCTCCGCCCCCCACCAGCAGCGCGCCGCCCCACTTTTTCCCCAGCACGAAAGCCCGCATACAAAAGCAACCAATGGAAACCAAAGATGGGCGATGAAACGCTCCTCCCCAGCGCGGCGGGGCCAGGGGTGCCGCCATGCGCGAGGATTATTCTCCTTGCTTGAAAAGGGAAGGGACGGGGGAACCAAAAAGGGCAACGCAGCAACGACAATCAGACACTGGAAGGTGCGAAAGACACCGCCCGCGCGGTGTGAACAAATGGGCGACCCTTTTGCCATTTGCCATTTCCCCACGCCGAACCCCCCCCCCCCCCATTCGATGACTTTCAGAAAGCGAGCCCCCCACGACCCGACACATATCACAACGGGGAGCCGCCGGGGAGGCACAAGAACCACGGTTGCGAATTAAATGAACGATCCCCCCCCCGTCTGGAAAACGGTTTGACCATCCCCACGCCACGCCAAGCGAACCCCACTGGGCCACCAAACGATTTAAAACCATGGCACTCAATTATAATAAACAGCATGTTGTTATACTATCTCTTTTCCTTTTCTATTCTTTTTACGCGGGGCCCGGGGAAAAAAGGGAATCCACGGAGGAGACCAGGAGGGAAATAGACAAAATGAGCGACTTTCCCTCTATCGCAAGTAATTCTTCGCTTGGTTCTCCTCTTCTCCACCTTGAGAAAACGCTCTTCTCATGTTTTGAGAATCCATCCAGCCCACAGCACACGCCCCGCCACAGTGGAAAACTCCGAGAAGAACACGGGCCCATTTCCCGCGCACTACATGCGGCACAGTAAGGCTATTAAACGTACGGTAAATCGTTTACGAAAGACACAGCAGCAGAAGGGAGCATTTTTGCTGATTGATACAATCCTCTACTCGTAAGTTGTCGAAAAGGGGCGCGCCCGCCGAAGTGAAATACACCATGGACCCCGCCACCGCCGCCACCGCCCCCGAGGGGCATAAGTCAAAGAGGTCAAAAGCGAAGACCGTTACAAAAAACACTGACGGCTGCGGTTTCGATACCGTCATTTCTTCGGGGCGTGGTGGCGAGGAGAGGCGGCGGGGGTGCACGGCGTGCCATGGGCGGGGCGCGGGTGCGCGCCGAAGGCATTTGCGCTGAACCTGGTCGAAGGCGCCTTCATCAGCCAAAAGCTGGTCAGCATTGATGCGCAAAACACCCCAATGAGTATTACGGGGGTAAAGTGCCCCTCTCCTTGCTCTTGTGTGTTCCTGGGTGTTCGAAGAAAGCAAAAACGAGAGGCCGCGCCGCTGTGATCGGCCCCGCGCGCCCCAAGTGGTTTACAAACCGCAAGACAATGGTGGACTCTTTTTTGCGCCCGTTTAATGTGGTATGGTTCCGACCTTCTTTTGGAACATGTGTTGTGCTTGTTGTTGCGCTCGGGTGGGCGGGGCGCGGTTTGTCGCTCTTTTTCCCCCGCGGAGGGGCGCCCCCCTCGATTTGTAATACTGTTTTGCACGCGCTCATGCCCCGCGCCGCCCCAAGAACGTCAAGCGCCCCGCCCAACGCCGGGGTTCCAAGTCGCAGGGGCAGGGTTCAGGTTTGGTAAGATGAGAAAATGGGCGTGTAAAAAAGCAAACCGGGTGGTTCAAATGGCTTGAACAGCTGCGCATTTAGAGGGCCTATTCTGTTGTGGAAGGTTTTTGGTAATCGTCGGGTGGCGTGGCGGGGGTCCGCTTCCCTCTCCATGGGTGTGGATGGGATCTCGTTTTTTGCTTTTGGGGGGCTGGGTTGGTGGCTTAGGGCACCGGGGCCCCGCGGGCGGCCCCTCCTTTTGGTATTACACGCAAAACCTGGGGGTTTTGGGACGGCGTAACGATCCCTCGTTGTGGCTTCCCGTGTCCTTCTGTTTGTGTGGAAAGTGGCGGCGCTTTTTTTCTTTCACCAAGTCCTGTCCCTGGCCGAGGGGCCACTTCTGGGCGACGGTTTTTCCCCGGCTTGCGTCGACCCCGAGGGGCCCGCTTTTTGTCACCCGGAGGGTTTTGTGCTTCCTTTGGTGGTTTTTTTTTCTTTTTTCTCCCTGCCGCTTTCTTTTTCAGCTTTCGGGGGGGGGGGGGCGGGGGGCGGCGGGGCCGGGCATTTGTCTATTTTGGCAGGGTGCGGGCTTTGGCCGATCCGAATGTGGGGGGGGGGGGTCGGGGGGCGCTGGCGGGCGGCCCAGGTCGGGGGCCGGGGGCCCACCGGGTCGCAATGGGGCGATTCCCAACCACCGAGTCAGTTTGACGGGGGCCAAATTGGTGATCCGTTGTGTCAATTCAGTTCTTATTTCTCTCTATATACCTTGGATGTTTTTTACTTCTTATTTGGCGTTGTTGTTGTTGTTGTTGTTGTTGTTGTCTTTTTTATCGAGCTTGTTGGGTAATTCTTCTTTTTCTGATTAACATTTTTGTGCTGTTCTTCTTTGTTCTCTTCATTACACATAGTTTGCCTAATAATGGTAGAACTTGTGTTTTATTTTGTTAGAAGAGTGGAATATGTAATCACTGACTTCTTACTGTCCGCGCTGGTCTCAATCCTTTTTTAATCTGTATGTTTGCGCATCTTTGGTAAACTTTTTATTCTCACATTGGTTGTGAAAACTGATTCTTTTTACCCACATTTCTGTTTTCTTCCTTTCTGTCTCTTCTTTAATCTGATCATCAACAATACTTAGCTTTTACTCTCTTAAGATAAAAAAAAAAAACACGTATACAAATAAATAAAAACATATTTTTATAGGTTATACATAAGTATATAATACTTATAATTGGGTTTCGCCAATGGCTTCTGAACCCCAAAGCTCTCCTGTACCTTCAAAACTTACCGCGTCCGCGGCACCTTTTGTTCCACAACCCGTAAAAGTTGGTGTGGAAGTCCCATACGACCCGGAGTGGGATTATGCTCCATATGTGGGTATGCCGGAGGATATTCCAATTGCAGTTGGTGGTGTACCTGTAAATGTGGGCCCTGGACTTGGTTTCCGTGGTATGCCTCTTGTCAAGAATGCAAAGAAGGAAAACGAGAAGGAAGAGGGTCTTTCTGTGAATGCAAAGCCGTGGGCACCCCCGGAGGATGTCTTACTTGTTGAGCCATCCTGGAAGACTGTTAAACAAGATGGCATCGACGTACTAATGCCTGTTCCCGTTACAGTTAAGGATCCCAAAGACACAATGTTCTCTCACTCATTCACTATTTTTCCAAGGCAGAAACGGTTTGCACACTTGGATTTCTACTTCTACAGTTGTCTCAAATGCCCTCTTCGGACTCTTTACGGTAGACTTTCATCACGTAAAGCCGATTTAGCACTTGTGAATATATCCCCCGATGTTCCACCACTTTGCATTGCCCATTTAATTGAACAGATAACAAAAGTGAAAGTATCCGCCATCAATTACTGTGATACGTCTCCCCTCCAGGTTCATGTTTGGTTAGAAAAATTAAACATGTACGAGCAGGTCGCTAAACTCCTTACTGAATCTCTGTGGTCGTGCCCTATGAGCCATCAGTTTGCAGTTTTCGCAGTGAACGAAGAAGCGAAAACTTTCCTCAAAGAATATGTGGCGAAACTGAAGAGTTTACCCGAAGCATCCCAGTCAACTTGCAGCCTCGATCTAGTTGAAATTAAGGAAGTTAAACAAAGCTAACTGTACAAGATTTGAGTTTTTTTTTTGACTTGTATGACCCAAGGTTCCCTTTCATACATTAAATTAACGCGGTGTTTTCATTTCTGTTTCGGCTGTTTTCTCTTCCTTCTTTCACAAGCCCTTCTATGTGTTTTTTCTTCTTTAAACAGCTTATTTAAGTATATCTTCTGTATTTGAGAACGGTATTTAAAACAATAGTATTCGCTGAGACCAAAAATAAAAAAAAGCTAAATTCATAAAAAGTTGTTGTTATATACTATCAATAACGAGATATATCCACATGGACACACTCAAAATACAAAGTGTCTCTCGTTTCCCCCTCTGCTTTCTTTTTTGTTTTGCTTTACTAAAACACCCCCCTTTTTGTTTGGTTATATCTCTATCGTATCTTTATTATTCTTCTCTCTCTACCTTTCTTTCTTTTCTTCCATCAGTATATATACATACACATATACATATTTTTTCGTTCAAAGCTAAAACAACAACAACAACAACAACAAGTATTCAAAAGGAAACGAAAGAAACCAATAACAGCAATTAAAATAAACTTAAATATAAACAGACATTACTTAATTGCTCCCCTTTTTTTCATCTCATTGGTTTTGCGTTTGTTCTCTTTTTTTTTGTTCTAACCATCATTGATCTCTTTTCTGAAACGAGAAAACCTAAATGAGCTCTAAAGAAAAGAAAAAAGCCAGAAGAGCAAGGCATGGTGACTCAGGATTTGGCATTGCACTTTCTGACGAAGAGGTCAGCTTTCGGAAAGCATTTCCGAATGTACCTGTAACGGAGCGTCTCGTTGAATCTTGTCAATGCGGCTTAAACAAATCCATTGTGCGCCTGGGAACGATGTACCTCACAGCCATTCGACTCTGTTTCACGTCTTCCTTTTTAGATAAAGACGTAGTGATTCTGTGGGACGATATTACAAATCTGGTGAAGAAGACATCTATTTTTTTCGATTCAGTTCATGTTACGACGAAAAATAAAGGTGACTATTCTTTCTCAACATTTTTAACTACAGGAACGACTGAAGTATACACACTTATGAAAACTCTCTTTTCATCCCGTGAGCGATTTAATGCATCCGAATCTGCCGGAATGGGCTCGTCTCGCGGTGTGAGTGAAGCAGGCTCTGAATCAGGTACTGAAATAACCTCACAGAGCCGAAGCACTTCCTTTGTCAGCCACCGAGGAGGTAGTGAATCTCCCGCGTCACCGATTGTGTTGCCATTTTCTGTTGTAACTTCTCGAGTTGGTGATATTGAAAAAGAAAAAGACCCAGGCAATGATGTGAATGAAGAAATGAGGAGACATTTCCCTTCTCTACCTGAAACAGAAAAAATAAAACGAGTTTTTCAGTGTAGCTTTGTCAGTGGTGTTTTACGTCTTGGTAAAATTGCGTTAACCGATAGCTTTGCGCTGTTTTATTCCCCCATGATGGAGGAAAGCGTTCAAGTTAGTTTCACTGACATAGAGTCTATCGAAAAGGAAAGAAAAATGACTATTCTGGATAGCATCACAATCAAAGTCAAGGGGGGAAAATCTGTGTCGTTCACAAATTTTATTAGCCGCGATGCCTTTTTTAACGCTCTTGAAGAGCGGTTTGAACAAATAAAAAAAACGAAGGAAAAAACTAAGGAAAAGGAGGATGAGGATGCAGACTCTGGCCCTTTAGTATTTAAAACAACCACAGCAGAGAACGACATCAGCAAGCTGCCCACGGCTGCGACGTTGAACGATTTTTCCAGCATTGTGACGCAGTACGGGACGGCCCTGAGCAACTACACTTGCTTCGAGAAGGAGGTGATAACACCTGTGGAGATGCCGACGGGCAAGACGGTGATGGACGTGTTCGGCATGTGCTTCGACGACGGGACACCGCTACTGGAGAAGTACCACGCGGATCGCAAGGACACAGACCAGAAGTGGGAGAACTGGCGCCCTGTGGAGGGCAAGTCGCTCTGCGGGCAGCGCGAGTTCTCGTGCACGACACCGGTGAAGGCGATGATGGGCAAGCTGTACAGCTACTACGAGTATGAGCGCTATGCGCTGCTGAACGTCGGGGGCACGCCGACGCTGATGGTCCAGTTTTCGAGCCAGCTGCCTGGTGTTATGTTCGGCACGGCGTTCCGCTCGGAAGCGCTGGCGACGTTCAGCCAGACGGGCAGCGGCGCGGAGGCGAAGGTGACGATGCGCGCCTTTGCATACGTCCAGTTCCTGAAGAGTGTGTTGGTGAAGGGCCGCATTAACTCGACGACGATCAGCGAGCTGGGCGAAGGGTACACGAAGCTGTCTAAAATGATTTTTGCCGTACTGTCAAGAGTTCAGAAAAGCAACGGAGGAGTGGCAGCGATAGAAGCGGCTGAACATGTGACGAGCGAACCTACAGCCGAGGAGCCTAAATCACAGTTCCATGCGGACCCTTTTGTGCCCTACATGCAGTTTCCTTCTGTTGTCAAGAATAGTCCTTTGTTTTATATTGAAGCATCAGTGGAGACCTTAGTCCTTGTTGTTTCCTTGTACGGCCTGCTCGGAAGTATGTGGACAAGAAAATCTCCAACTGCATTCAGTGCTTTTTCTTCTCTTTTTATAAACTTTTTATGCACCGTCTACTGCTTACTTGCTTTCATCAGCAGCCAATTGCTCATTGGTACAATTACTACTGCAAAAGATAGCATGTAGTTTTTTTTTTAATATATCTATTTAACATATAGCACATTGTGATAGCAACCGCTATTATTATAATTTTTTTTGTGAAGTTGATTTTTTTTTTTGGTTTTCTTTTTTCTTTCCTTCCCAAACGGTAAAATTATTGCTATACAACAAAGAAATAATATCCGTGAAGTAAAAAGCAAGCGCTTCATTTTCTGTGTGTTTGCTGGTTCAAGTGACATAACCATCTTTTGTGTATGTATATGTGTTTGTGTGTGCGTGTGTGTGTATGTATGCTTCACAACCTTTTCTTCCCGTTGTTCCTTTTGTGCTCTCTTAAAGTTGCAGTAGTTTTTTTTTATGAAGTATGCCCTTTAAAACAGCTACTGCAGAGAACGATATCAGCAAGCTGCCCACAGCTGCGACGTTGAATGATTTTTCCAGCATCGTGACGCAGTACGGGACGGCCCTGAGCAACTACACTTGCTTCGAGAAGGAGGTGATGGCGCCGGTGGAGATGCCGACGGGCAAGACGGTGATGGATGTGTTCGGCATGTGCTTCGACGACGGGACACCGCTACTGGAGAAGTACCACGCGGATCGCAAGGACACAGACCAGAAGTGGGAGAACTGGCGCCCTGTGGAGGGCAAGTCGTTCTGCGGGCAGCGCGAGTTCTCGTGCACGACACCGGTGAAGGCGATGATGGGCAAGCTGTACAGCTACTACGAGTATGAGCGCTATGCGCTGCTGAACGTCGGGGGCACGCCGACGCTGATGGTCCAGTTTTCGAGCCAGCTGCCTGGTGTTATGTTCGGCACGGCGTTCCGCTCGGAAGCGCTGGCGACGTTCAGCCAGACGGGCAGCGGCGCGGAGGCGAAGGTGACGATGCGCGCCTTTGCATACGTCCAGTTCCTGAAGAGTGTGTTGGTGAAGGGCCGCATTAACTCGACGACGATCAGCGAGCTGGGCGAAGGGTACACGAAGCTGTCTAAAATGATTTTTGCCGTACTGTCGGAAGGCAGTGTGAATGCTGTGAAGGAGCTGGAGGGAGCACCCGCTGCCGTTGCCGTGTCAGAGTCGGTTCCAGCGCCAGCGGGACCGGCCATTCCCCCACAAACAGCGAAAGAGCGGAATGCATACGTGTACGTAACCATCGCCACGAGCGTGTGCGTCGTCCTTGTATCTTCCTCGAGTCTAATACATACCGTGTTTGTTTCGGCGCCCAGCCAGGCGAGTGATGAGGCGGTCATGGTGCGCGAAGTGCTGCCGCACCTTCGCCCCGTGCTTATTTGTATATATCTTTGTTTTGTTGGCGTGTTCGGTTATGTGGCTGCAAACAGTATCATGTCCGTCATTTCCGAATAACAGTAATGCTAATATCTATAATAGCAGAACGCATCTTCCTTTTTTTTGTTTTCTGTCCTGGAAGTGAGATCAACTTTTCCTTCTTTCTAACGCATTGCTTTTCTTTGATTCTTGCGGTTGCTATGTATAATTGATAACAGTACACTATTGGCTTCGCTGTAGTTATGTTACGTCTACCTTTTTTTTTCTTCGTCTCTTATGTGCTGTCTGTGCTTCCTTTCGTTCTTGCTTTCTATTGCTTTTCCTTTTACCTTCCTTTCTCTTTTTTTTTATGATTTTAGGGTACAAAGAGGTGAGCATAGTGAATCATCCTTTTTTTTTTGAACCAGTTCCACTATTAAACTAATACCATATATACACTTGTACTTTTTTTTTTCGGATCTTTTTCTTTCGTTCACCATTTAGACATTTCTGTGTATTCTTTTTGTTTCTGACCATGTCTAGCGATGGGTCGTACTGGGCACAACCAGATGCACGGACGAATTACTATAGTGCACTGAACGGAATAGGTAGCGACTCTCCAGCCGGCTACGGCGCGACGGTGCCCAGTGCATCTCATGCCCCGCCGGGCGCTGTTCCCTCTGGATACCGACGCGCGCCTTTGACGGATCTGTCGCGGAATCCGTATTACTCTTTCGACACCAATGGCAACACGGAGGGGAGTCGCGCTCCTGCTGCTGCGGCCAGCAGCAACAATCATACGCCGACCGATCGCGACAACAAGCGGGGCGTCGGCACCATGCCGGAGCCCAAGCATAGCAAGACCAAGCGGCGCGACAAGTCAAAGGGCAAGCGAGAGAGTCGACGCTCCAGCGGGAGTAGCACCAACGTCCCAAGCGAGGTGGGGAATAGCCACACGAACCTCTTCACGCCGAGCACGAACGGCTCGCTCTCGCTCAGCCTGGAGAAGGACGAGCTCTACCGTCGGCTCCATGAGATCACGTCGTCAGGTAAGGCGGGCCCGGACAAGTCGCCCTTGGAACAAGGGAACTACCCAGGCGACCGGCGCCTCCTTCGAGGGTTCAGCGATGATACGGACGATATGGTAGACCGGCGGATAAACTTCCAGGATGATGTCCGACTGGCGTCTGCTGCGTTCGACACGCCGAGCCCGATGGCGGGGGACGGGGAGGGGTCCCAGGTGTCGCAGCGACGGAAAGCGGGTGGCCAGAGGAAGGGCCCCGTGGCGTCGGACGCGACGGAGGACACTGCTAAGCGCTTCGACAAGCTCGCCGCGGGTGCGAACGTTGCGACGCACCGACTAGCCGCCACGGTCCCTGCTCCTACCCGGCCGAGCGACGGCTACTTTTTGCACGCCGCCTCGTCGTCCCCGTCGCTGGAATTAGCCGCGGCGCTGGATGCGAAGCAGGCGAAGCGCTTCCAGGACTACATGCAGTCGAGCCCGGTGAGCCACCGGCAGGCGCAGGCAAAGGTGCTGGAGTACTTAGAATACTGGATGGGTCTGCCGGGGACGAAGGACGCCGTTGGTCAGTTGATCAAGACGACGATGGGCGAGCTCGTGGTGAAGGAGGCCTGGTCGTCCGTGCCGCGCGAGAACTCCCCCGCGTCCGGCACGAGCGGGACGACACTGCCCGTCGTCGCCACGCCCCCCGACCGCAGCAGGCAGCAGCAGCAGCTCATGCAGCGGCGGAGCGGGGGGTCGTCCTCGCGCAGCCTATCCAACAGCACCCTGGAGCCGCTCCCGGAGCGGGTGGACTCCCTGGCAGCCAGCTTGACCAAGGGGCCGCCGCCGGAGGCCGCGGTGGATGGACACGAAAGCCTCACGGGTGTGCCCAACGGCAAGCCGAGCGGCGGCGCCCACACGGGCTCGTTCACGCCCACCCCGCCACTGGCCTTTGACGGCTCGGCCACCGCGACCCCGTCGCGTCGGCGGCTGCGCCAGCGGCTGGAGCCGAAGTCAAAAGGCGCGGGGCTGAGCCCTGGTCGCGGACCGCTGACCACGTTGCTGGACATCGACGTGACACCGATCCCGATACGCCCGCTGGACGAGGGCGCCCAGCAGCAGGAAAGCAGCAGCGCCTTGAGCGAGCGGTCTCTCCCGGCGTTGGAGGGACACCGCGCGTCCTACACAGAGATCCCGCAGTTCTATTTCCCCATGGGCAAGGCCATGACGGAGGAGCAGGTGATCACGGCCCCGCTGCGAGACTTGGGGGATAACCCGCACCTCAAGGTGTTCGATGGCGTCTCCTTCGCCACCGCGGCGGTGTTCGACGGCGGCGAGGGCATTGCCGCTTCCATCGTCGACAAGAAGCCACCGAGTCCACGTGTGACGCCCCTGTCTACCCTGCGCCTCACCACAGACACCGCCGTGCATGCCCACATCCTGCGGGAGTTCGCGCGGCTGCCGCCGGCACCGAAGCCCAACCAGAAGGTGCGCATGCTCAGTGGACGCCTGCGCGGCGCCCACGCGACCCCACTCGCCAAGCAGGAGACGAATTACCGCCAGCAGCTTGTGCTCTGCATGCAGCGCATTGCCACCCAGTGTCTCGGTGTCCCGCGCTACTTTGCCTACATTATTCTGCACCTCATCCAGACGGATCTGCGACACACCGCTGGCGTCACGTCCCCCGCGCAGCGTGGCCCTTCATTTGGGACCCTGCAAGCAGCCGCGGCCTTGAATACCGTGGCGGTCACCGCCCAGCACGTGAAGGACTTCTACGATAAGTACCTGCGCAACAAGGACAGCGTGCGCCGCACGTTTGACCTCCTCATCCTCTCCAGTGGGGTCGCCAACCAGGAACTCACCCAGCTGCGGCTGTCGCACTGTGCGACCGAGTCCGACACCTCCACCGTCCTGCGGACCTCGCTGCGGCCGGAGGACTTTGTGAGTTACATGGAGTGCCTGCTGCTGCACCACCCGGGGCTCTCCTTTCTGACGGAGACACCGGACTTCCAGATCAAGTACCTTGACACGGTGGTGTACCGCATCTTCTACGAGGTGGACCGCTTCGAGCGCGGCGGGATTACCTTCACCGAATTCTCCATGTCACACTTGATGGACGCCTTCCGCCAAGTCGATGCCTCCGAGGACATCAACTCGGTGCTGCGCTTCTTCTCCTACGAGCATTTCTACGTGCTGTACTGCCGCTTCTGGGAGCTGGACGAGGACCGCGACATGATGCTGACCAAAGCCGACTTTGTGCACTACGCCCCCGAGGACGTGATGAATACGCTCATCATGGACCGCGTGTTCAGCGGCGCCGGGCGCAAAAAGCACTGCCCGCACGCCGACCGTATCGACTATGAGGACTTTGTGTGGTTCTGCCTCTCCGAGGAGGACAAGACGACGCCCACGGCGATGCGGTATTGGTTCCGTGTGCTGGACCTAGACGGGGATGGCGTGCTCTCCATGTACGAGCTGCAGCAGTTCTATGAGGCGACCAAGACGAAGATTGCGCAGTACGTGTTGGAGGGCGTCATCAGCTTTGAGGAAGTGGTCTGCCAGCTAACTGACATGCTGCGCATTCGGCCGGAGGATGGCATCCGCCTGCGGGACCTGCTGCGTGAGCCGGAGGCCACCCACGTCGCTCTCAGCATGCTGACGAATGTCGTCCGCTTCTTGCAGTTTGAACAGCGCGACCCCTTCGTCCTGCACCAGGAACGTCTTCTAGGTGGGGTGGAGCAGACGCCATGGGACCGGTTCGCACGAATGGAGTATGACCGCATGGCGTTGGAGGCCGAGGAATAAGGCTCATCGTTTTCTTGTTTTTTCTTTTTTGCTCCGCTTCGTGCCGCTGCACATCTGCCACTAAGGACTAGATTTTTTTTCTCTCTTCTTGGCTTAGTCCCCCCTCTCTTTTCTTGCGTGGGTGAGAGGCAGTCCTTTGATTATGTAAAGAATAATACAATATGAAACAACAAATGGACCAGCAAGCAACAACATTGATGTGTACACAAATGGTCATTATACCGATTATACTATATCTCCATGTTAGAAACTTCCATTTTTTTTTCACCTTTCTTCTCTTTTGGTCTTACGTGTTTCGAAAACCATTTTTGCATTTATTGTCAACTTTTTCATTACATAACACCACTACTATCTCTTCCCTCTATTTTTCTCTCTCTCTCTCTCTCTCTTTCTTATTTTTCCTTTTCTGCAGAGCCTAGTTGTAGTTGTTCTTATTGCTAGATGAGGTGCGCACGATGGCTACGCTGCGCGGCCGCCGGCCTCGGCAACGGCCCCGCCGCCGCCGCGGCTGCTGGTGCGGCTGCGGCCTCGAAGAAGCCTGTAACGCCTCCGAGTGAGGACAAGGAGCCGAAAACGGAATCAAAGAAAGCTGCTCCCGCCGCGGCTGGCGCCGGCAAGAAGGCGGCCGCCGTCCGCGCCTTCGCGAGCCTGACGCTCCGTCCGTGGCAGACGCTGTGCCTCTCCGAGGCGGACAAGAAGGCGCTGCCGGCGGCGGTGCTGTACCACGGCGCGCAGCTGGGCCCGCGTCCGCTGATCATCCTCGACGAGGGCGCGGAGGCGGGCGCGGCGGCCGAGCAGGCGGCGGCCAAGTACGCCCCCATGCTCTCGCACCTCGCGTGGGAGCAGGGCGTCGTCTACATCCCGCTCTCGACGGCGGCGGTGGACCGCCAGGCGGATCTGCTGGAGGAGAGCTGCCGCCGCGTCTGCGCGGTGCTGGACGCGCTCGACGTGCGCTGGACGAACTTCCTCGCGCACTCCTACGGCGCCCTCGTCGCCGCCCGCATGGCCGCCTTCGACCACCCCCACCGCCTCGGGTCTCTGCTGTTGCTGGACAGCCCTTTAGTGACGCAGGCGATGGTGGACAACACGGCCGCCCGCGAGGAGATCGCCGCGGCGGAGCAGGATGTCAACGTGCCCGCGGCGGAGCTTGCCTTCGCGAAGAGTAGTCTACTGGAGGCGCTCGAGACACCGCTGCCGCCCGCCGCGCCCGCGGACAAGGACGTGTTTGAGCAGTATTTCTTCGACCCGCAGGTGATGTTTGAGCGCGAGGGGCTTGTCCACAATGCCGCCCGCTACGTGCCGGTCCGCCACCTCGGCGAGATCTTCCACCCCATGCAGCTGCTGCTGCCGTCGACGGCGGCCGTGGCCGACGCGGCGGTGCACAAGGAGTTCTTTAGGATCCGCCGGCCGGCGGTGGTGAAGAGCGCGGCCACCCACGCCGACCTCTTCTCCGCCGGCAGCGCTGCGGAGGTCGCGGAGGTGGTTCGCGCGTGGCTGAACCGCTTCGAGCCCGACGTGGTGCTGAAGCGGCGGTACGAGCAGGCAGCGAAGGAGATGGGGCAGCTGATGGGTAGCACGCAGGCGGCGGTCGGCGGCGCGGCCGCTGCGACCGCCGGCGACGGTGCCCAAAAGAGAAGAAGAAGGAAAAGAAGAAGAAGAATTAGGTAGTGATGCAATAAAGGGGTAAAGAAAGAAAGAAAAAACGAAATAAAAAGAGAAGACGAAAACGCAAACTGTTAAACCCGAAAGACAATCGCTCTCCGCCACGCTCATGTTCATGGAGTGTATTGGTCTGTTTTCTCTTTCCGCTGTCTGTCTGTCTTTCTTTTTTTAATTTTCCCTTTTTTTCTTTTCCCTTTGTTATACATCTTTCCACATGGCATTGTTACAAAATTGTGTTGACTTTCTGAAGTAGTATTTACCATTAATCAAATCCAATTTTTCTTTTTTGTTGTTCACGATTTCTCAGCAATTGTTTTTTCTTCTTCCTTCTCATGCATTATCGCCGCCCTGATGATGTAAGTGACACACAACTCCCTTTCTCTCTCTCTCTCTCCTTTCCATCATATCTTTCTTTTTTATTCATTTTTTTAATACACATTTCATTTCGCGTCGATAGTGTATATACAACTATACGAACCACGCAACATCATAACGCACCCCCACCGCAAAAAATAAAAGTAAAAAACAAGCAAACTTTTTTTTTTCTTAAAGAAAGTATACTTAACTGATATCCAGTCAAGCCTGATAACAGCAACTGTAAGTAAAAATTCAAACCAACAAGGCGTCCCATTGTATCTGCGTAGAAGCAATGTCGGACAACCTTGAGCAGACCCCTGTTCCGGCGAACCAGGAGACTAGTGGCGATGCCACCGTGCCCCAGGAGACGGTGACGGAGGTGGAGGCGCCACCGCAGCCGCCGCAAGAAGAAGAAGAGGCTCCTGCTCCTGCTGCGGAGGAAGAAGAGGAGGCCCCTGCCCCCGTCGCGGAGGAAGAAGAAGAAGAGGCTCCTGCTCCTGCTGCGGAGGAAGAAGAGGAGGCCCCTGCCCCCGTCGCGGAGGAAGAAGAAGAAGAGGCCCCTGCTCCTGCCGCAGAGGACGACGAGGAGGAGGCCCGCGACTC
>AUXH01000373.1:0-19261 GCA_000482145.1 Strigomonas culicis | reverse complement strand
GGACGGGGGGACGGCGGCGCGGCCCCGCCACGGCGGGCGACAGCGACGCCGGCGGCGGTGCGGCGGCGCAGGCCGCGCGCGGCCGCGTCACGTACGTCGCGGCGGGCGACGCGGCGGGTCGGGCCGCCGCCTATCAGTACAACCCGTACTACTACGACCCGTACGGCGGCATCCCGCGGCGGGAGGACAGCCCACGCGCGGCCGCGGCCGCGCCGCCCTACAAGGGCCTCTTCCTGGAAGCGGCGGCCGCGGGGAGTGCCGACGAGGCGCAGCGGAAGCGCGAGCGGGAGGAGGCCGCCACGTGGCGCGGGCACGTGCTGCTGCAGCCCGACGCGGCGGTCACGATGCCGACCCGCCAGCGCGCCTGCGAGGTGCGGCCGACCTACATGAGCTTCACCGACGTCGTGCTGAGCCCGCAGAGCATCGGCGCCACGTCGCCGCCGGCGAACCTCAACAACGTGAAGAAGTGGATGCGGCGCGCGCTGCAGCTCTTTGCGACCAACGCGGACGGCGTGGAGAAGGCGAAGGAGGAGCTTCCGTCTCAGGCCCAAGACGCCATGGACGAGGAGGAGGCCACGTCTGTCAAAAGCTAAGACGCACATCGAGCTGATGTATTGTTTTCTTTTTTCTTCTTCACCTTTTTTGTGTGTGTATATAGTTTTTTTTTCTTCATCTCTCCCATAAAGCTGCTGGTAAAGTCCTCCACCAAAAAGTATAGCTGTATTATTATTTTCATATCGCTTTGGACTTCTTTTTTCTTCTTTTTTTCTTTTTTTTTAACTTCCGAACTTTTTAATTATCAATATTAGCGCACTCACTGAGGTCTTAGCTTATGGCCACAAACGTGTTTTCCGCTTTAGGGAGATTCTATATAATAGTAGAACAGCGTTTTTCTTGTGTTTTTTTTTGTTTTTATTCTCTCTTCCTTCACACACACAACAATGGAACTGGTCCTCCCCGTGCCTTCGCCGTTCTGGGGACGTTTATATACTCATATATATTATGCATCTATATAAGATTTATTTTTTCTGATTAATTACTACACCTTTCATAGTTCTTTTTTTCTTTTTGGGTACATTATTATCTCGCTTTGTTTGTATATATCCTCATCTCTTGTGTTTACGCTACGGTTGGAACCCCTGCTCTGTCGCACGGCTTGTCGCCGCCTGGCTTGGCTATTGGTTTGCCACCGCCCTCCTCGTTGTTGTCACGCACGTTCCCTCTCCCCCGCGCTCGTCTCACACAACCCCAAGACACAGCAATGATAGCCAGCATCAAGATCCACAAAAGGAAGAAAAGAACGGCGGCGCTGCGCGGCGGGGCAGGCGGACCTGCCTACGGGGCACCCCAAGCGCCGGCCCTCGCTGCGCACCCACGCACTCGCTGGCCTAGGACCGAGCCCAGGCGCCGCGGAGATTTTTCCCCTCCCCGCCCCAGCACGGGCGGGTTTTGTTTTGCTACAAAGAAGCGGAAAGGAGGAGGAGGAGGAGGAAGAGAAGAATTGGCCAAGGGCCAGGCAGCATGAGGCGAAGTTGGACGCCCAAGCACAAGCGCAAGCGCGCGACACAAAGGGAAAGGATAAATAACAGAGTTTCAATCGGTTAGGTTTTTGATGCACCACCCACAAAGGGCGCCTGGCCTCCTCAGGCGGCGTCGGCCGGCGGCCGCACGCCCTCATGGAGGAAGCGCGTGAAGTTCTCCTTCATCTTTGACGGCACGACGGGGCAGGTCGTCTCCGCGGCGGCGTCGCTGCGGCGCACGCACACCTCCAGGAACGCGGGCCCTGCCATCGCCTTGAGGTCCCGCACCGCCGCGACGAGGTCGCCGAGCTGCAGCACCGGCTCCTCCCGCGCGAGCGCGTAGCCGCAGCCCTTCGCGATGGCGGACAGCGACACGTCCATCGCGCAGGTCGGCTGGTCGCCGGCCGCGCCGTTGTTCAGCACAATGTGCTTGTAGTTGTGCAGCAGGCAGCCGGTGCCGGTGCGGGCGTCGCGGACCGCCGCCGCGCCGCCCGCGACCGCGACCGCACCGAGCTGCGCGAGCACGGCGCCGTCGCCCTCGAGCACAACGACGTCGCGCGTCGGCTGCGCGAGGGCGACGCCGGCGGCGACGCTGCCGGCCAGCCCGGACCCGCCGACGAGCGTGAGATCCTGCGCGTGGCGCTGGCCGAGGCGCTCGCGCACCGCGTAGAGCGCGTCGCTGATGCCGCCGGGGCTCGTGACCACCACGTCGCGCGCGTCGAGCTGGCGGGTGACCTGCTCCACGGCGGCCTCCAGGCTGAGTGGCAGCTCCACCTGCAGCGCCGCGTCCTCCGGCGGCAGCGCGGCCGCCGCCGCCTCGTCCATCGCGAGCGCGTCCTGCTCCACCAGCACGACGAAGGGCGTGCCGTGGCTCTGGAAGTGGAAGAAGGCCTTGTCCAGCAGCACGTCCCAATAGAAGTCCATGTTGTCGCTGCCGCAGAGGACGGAGAAGGGCACCTCCAGCGCGCTCAGCATGCCCTCCGTCAGCTTCCCCTGTACCGTCTGCGCCGGGCCGTCCGGCACCTCCGCGTGCGGCGTACCGCGCCAGCCGACGAGTACGAGGCACGGCACCGCGTAGAGCTCGCGGTGTAGGAGGCTCAGGATGGGCGACGCGACCATCCCCAGGCCGCTGTTCTCCACGTAGACGCACGGCACGGCGCCGGTGGCGAGGTGGTACCCGGCCGCCATCGCCATCGCGGTCGCCTCGTTCGCGGCGATGACGTGGGCGGCGGGGTCCGTGCCGGTCGCGCGCAGGTACGTGCTGAGCGGCCGCAGCAGCGGGTTCGGCACGCCGAAGAAGGTCTCCACGCCGCGGCGGCGGAGGGTCTCGCACATGCGACTCGGATGCAGCTTCTGCAGCGGCGGCATGGGCAACGGCTCTGCCGCGCAGCGCAGGAGAAGAGCCCGACGGAGCATTGCGGGGGTGGGGTGGGGGTGAGAGAGGGGGCCGGAGAGGTACGAACTAAAGGGGTGAGGGATTACTATATATAAACTGGGGAGTGTGTCCGCGAGTGGAAAGCTACTAAACCAGAAGAAAGGGGCAAGGGAAGAGAGGTAACACACACAGAGAACCGATGAACAATACTGTTGATAGGATTGTCCAAGAGACGCCAGCCAATGCACTCCTTTTTTCTTTTTATTTTTTATGTTCCTCTTCAGCTGTGGAATTGGTTAAGCAAACAACACAAAGGCGGCGTCTGCCTGCTCGTGGCGACAGGTGCCGCCCAGCAGCAGCAGCACCATCCGCTGCGCACCCGGCTCTCCTGCTGCGGCGGCCAGCGGCAGCGGCACCACCGCCGGCATGTAGCGCCAGTGCGGCGTCCCCGGGCTGCCGGTGCTCACCGCGGGCTCCACCGCGGCGGCCGCCGCCGCCTCCCGCGTGGCACCGCCGTGCGGCCCGCTCTCCTCCGCCTCCACGAGCGAACACACGCACTCGCACGCCTCTGGCAAGAGTGGCCGTGACTCTTCCTTGGGAAACGAAAAGGCCAGCCGCTTCACGCGGTCCTCGCCAACCGCGCTTTCCTTCCCGCCCACAAACAGCACTACGTCCGTCTCCGCCTCGTACACGCCGCGCGGTAGGACGATGCCGCTGTGGCCGTTGCAGGGCGGCAGTCGACCGTCCTGGCCGCCCTCCCCCACCACGCAGTGCCACGTGCGGCTCTGCGGGCAATAGAGCCACACATCGGCGAAGCTGCGAATGTTGCCTGCCACGTAGTGCGCGCCGCCGTACAGCGCGAGGCCGTCGCAGGAGGGGATGTAGCACAGGCGGGCGGTCGCGAGGTGCCGCGGCGCCGGCCACGGGGCGCCAGCCTGCGGCCGCACCCGCGACCATGCGCCGGCCGCTATGTCCAGCTCGTACAGCTCGTCCGTCTGCTCTGCGGCGTCCGTCTCGCCGCCAAAGACCAGCAGCGACAGCGGCACGCCGCCGCCCGTTGCAACCGCCGCCGCGGCGCCCTCCACGCTGCGATTCAGCCCGGCGCTGTGTCGGGAGCGCGGCGGCGGCGCCTCCCCGGCCGCGGCGGCGCGCCACTCATGGAGCATAAAGAACAGACGTGGATCTGCGGCATCGCCGACGTGGAGGGTCAGCACGTACACCGCGTTCGTGCGATCGAGATCGCTGTTCAGGCCGCCGAACAAGAGGGCGGCCGAGGCGGCGTCCGCGCGGAAAGGAAAGGCGGAGAGCGCGGCGAGAGGGACGGAGGTGAGCGTGGCGCCGTCGCAGGCGACGACGGAGGCCGCCTCCGCCGCCGTCGCCACGCAGCGGAACGCGGCGGTGGCGGCGGCGGACGCCCGTAGCGGGACCGCCTCCCACCGTAGGGTTGGCTGCGCGCCCGGCGGCTCCAGCACTGGCGCGAGGGGCGCGGCCAGCACGTGGCCGCACAGCTCGCCCTCGCAGTAGCCCCCCAGCAGCACAACGTAGTCCGCCGCCGCGGCGGCGGTGGCACGCGACGCGCACGGTAGCGCGGTCACGACCGCTGCGCAGTGGCCCTCGCGACTGCCAACGCGTCCGTGAAACACGGAGTGACTATCGCATGTCTCCTCCTCCTCTGTAGCAACGTCCTGTTCCGCAGTGCTGCCGTCCTCGGGCACCACCTCCTCCAGACAGGAAACCCACCGCATGATACAACCAAGAAAGAGGAATCGTACTAACTGATTAAAAACGGCTGAAAGGAGAGAAAAGAGAGAGAGAGGGAGTTAAAACAACGAAATGAAAACAAAAAAGCAATGTAGCAATCCCACTCACACAGACATCCCAACACAACAATGAAATCAATTCGATTCTTATGTGTATAGAGGACAAATATGTATTCAAGCATACTCGCTCTCCATCAGCTCCATCAGCTCCTTCAGCTGACCAGCCGTGCACGCCTTCGTGTCCTCCGCGCCCTCGTACAGGAGCTTCAGCGCCGCGTACCGGAACCGCTCCCTCTGTGTGTGTGAAGCGCCTACCGACGGCGGCGGCGCGGCCGCGCGACAGCAGCCGCGCTGCATCGGCAGCTCCGCCGTGGTGCCGCCTGGAGCCGCACGCGCGGAGGAAGCCACAGGCCGTGGCGGTGGCGGCACGGTCTTGCGGAAGGGCATTTGGACGGTGCCCAGGTGCACGGGCGGGGACCGCGCGTGCTCCGCGGCCTCCCACACCGACCGCCCGCTCTCCTCGTCAGCGACCGACCGGGTCGCCGTGGGGCTGGTGGCCGTAGCGTCTGAATCGCCCTCCATGTCTGCGAAAAAGCGCCGCAGCGGGCCGACCAGGTCCGCGGGTGAGCGGTAGCTAGCGAGCTCGTCCCGACACCATCGGGACAGCTTGCGAGCCAGCTGGTTCCCATTGCTCGTGTGCGGCCCATGGGCCCTTGCGCTGCGGTTATCGTATCGCTCATCCAGCAAGAGCAGCGCGCCGTAGTCCGCCGCGTGGCGCAGGCAACGGCCAAGACTCTGATTGACCGCCATCATGGCGTCGTTCACGTACCACACCTCACCCCCATCCGCGGCGGCAGGCGCATGGCCACCGTCCGCGCGGCTCAGCGGGGCGGGTGGCGCTGGCTGCTGCAGCTGCGGGCGCCGACGCGCATAGAACTGCTTCTGCGCCACGACCCGAAAGTCCTTCAGGGGAGAGAGCGGCAGACCAAGGCAGATGACGAGCCGCGCCATCGCGTCGGTGAAATCGAGCCCCTCGCTCAGCTTCCCGCGATAGACGCAGAAAAAGAGCACGACGCGCCGCTGGGGTCCCTCCGCGCCGGCCGGGGAGAGGACGAGCTGGCGAAACTGTGCAAAGGTGTGCTGCAGCTCCGCCGACGCGTGGGGCTCCTGCAGCAGGCTGACCTCGACCGCGGGGCTGCCGCCGCCGCCGCGCAGCTGCGCCTGGCAGCGCTGATGGAGGTCACGCAAGAGTGTGTAGTTGGGCACAAAGCACAGCACGCCGAAGCCCCTACCGCCGCGCCCCACGCGACAGGCGCCGAAGCTCTTCTGGCAAATCGTGAGAATCGTTTCGGAAAGCGACTCTTTGAAGGCGTCGTCGCGCAGAGACTGATAGGTACACCGCAGCGGCAGTGAGAACGCGGGGGGCCCACCGTCCGTGCCAGAGCCGCGGTCGCGCGCCGAGGCCGCCGGCATGTGAGTGAGGGCGCAGACGCGAAAGCGCTCCTTTGGCACCACGTGGCTGCCGACAAAGTAGCGCCAGCACGGATCCACCGTGCGCGGCCGGCCCGCCGCGGGGCCGCTCCACAGGCCGAGGCTCCGCTCCATCTGGTCCAGCGGCGTCAGGGTGCCGGAGACGAGGATGGTGCGGTACGTCTGTTGCGCCATGTGGTGGAAGGCGAGGCTCGGGTCCACGCAGCGGAGATAGCAGCGCCGCTTCGGCGCCTGCTCGTCCGAGCGCGGCAGGGGGGGCGCCGCCGCCGCGGTGTGCACGTCCGCGGACGGGATGTGCTCCATGGCCGCCCGGATGCCGCGCACCTCGCGGTCGTGCTCTCGCTCCTCCTGCTGTTGGTGAGGTGGTGCGGGTGGGGCACGGGAGGAAGCGGGCGCCGCGGCGGCCGTCGTGTTCCTGTTCTTGACGCAGAACACGAACGCATCCGGTCGCAGCAGCACGTAGCGCACAATGAAGAGCAGCTTCTTGAGCATCGACAGGGCGAAAATGGAAAACTGGAAGGGGTTGAAGGTCACCCCGAGACCCATGATGACGCTGTAGGCCTGCCGAAACATACTCTGCCACGTGTACGGCGATCGTGCCCTGCCTCCGCGCGGCGATTTTTTTTCCGCGCGGCGGTCGGACGATGAGGCGGCGGCGGCAGCAGCAGCAGCAGCAGCGCTGTCTCTGCACTGCGTGGCCATAGACTGTAGCGTGGGGACGAGATAGGCGCACAGCGCTGGACCGAACGCCATGCCTTTACCGGCGCTCGTCAGTTCTTCCTCCACCAGCCACGGCACCTCCTCGAGGAAGAAACGATGCAGGCGATGCAGCAGCACATAGAGAAACAGGAAGAGCTCCACCAGCGTGAAGTGCGTCAGCTTGAAGTCTCGGGCGTAGCTGAGGTAGACTCGGCCCTCCGGGTCTCGCCGCTGCTGCGCGCGCGCCGCCTCCGCGGTGGCCGCAGGGCACAGCGGGTGGCAGAGGCAGAGCGGCAGCACCTCCAGTTCCAGCAGCTCCAGCAGCTCCACCGGGAACTCGGTGGACAGCACGTCACAGCAGAGGTTAGGCAAGTTGTGCGCCTCGTCCACCACAAGGATGCAGTTCTCCGGCTTCAAGATGCTCTCCATCTTGCTCTCGTGCCGTATCATCGGGTCGAACAGGTAGTTGTATGTGCACAGGTTGATATCCGCGAAGAAGGCGAGATCCCGCGCGGCGTAGTACGGGCAGCTCTGGCAGCTGACGCCCTCCAGCACCAGGTCCTCGAGGTCGAAGAGGGTCGGGGCGCCGGCCCGCCCCCCACCGCCGGCCCTTGCGCCGCCGATGGGGCCTACGAGCGTCTTCGCCGCGAGGTTGCCGTAGCCCTCGACGCACGGACACTTGCCCATGGACACGAGCTTGTCGCAGACCTCGCCGAGGTTGTTGTTCTCATGCAGCAGTGTCTGCGCCTCCGGTGGCGGCGCGTCGCCGCCGACATGCCGCAGTGGTGGCTGGCCGCGCCGAGCGACGAGCGGGTGGATGCAGAGGCGGTCGCGGCCCGCCAGGATGTTCATGCGCACCCGGCACAAGGACTCCACGCGGCGAGAGGACGACGACGACGACGACGCGGAGGGGAAAGAGGGCGCCGCGCCGCCGTCACCCACGGTTTGGCTGTCTTTCGCCACGGCGCGTGTGTTGTGATAGATGAGCTTGCGCAGCTCGCCCACGACCTGCTTCAGCTGCGCGTGGGTCCGCGACACGTAGAAGACGGTCATGCGGGGGCGCTCGAAGCCTTTGCGCAGCTCTGTGGCGCACTCGTCCGTGTCCAGGTTCAGCTCTACTTTTAGCTTCTTGTTCGACTGCACCCGAAACTGTTTGAAGAAGGAGGGCGGTAGAGTATACTCCCGCAGAGCGTGGCCGCCCTCCTCCTCTCCATCACTAGCATGATGCTTCGTGTTGTACAGGAAGGCATCGTTGTACGCACTCCAATTATACTGCCGCGCCTTCACGTAGGCCCTCGCCTCCTTGTCACTCGGTATCTCCTTGTTCACCTTGTGCTGGAACTGCAGAATTGTGTAGAGCAGCGTCAGGGTCTTGCCGCAGCCGGTCGGCACCTCCGCGGCGGCGATGGGCGCGGCACCAGCAGCGGCGCTGGCGCCGGAGCTGGAGGCGACCCCCTCCAGGTTGGAGCGGACGAACTCGATCATATCTGCCTGCACGGTGTAGGGCGCGTAGGGCATCGCGAAGGGCACCGTCTCCACGCCACCAGGTGCGCTCCCTCCGCCCTCGACGCGGCTCTCGCTCGCGTGAGTGTCACTTGTTGTAGAAGCAGTGGCATTCGGCAACAGAGGGGCAGCAACGGGAGCAGGGAGGTGCTCCATCTTCTTCCTCTTCCCCTCCCCCGTCCGTGGCAGCGTCACCCTTCCGCACGCCACCGCCTGCGGCGCGTTCTCCTTCCCGCCAGACCGCGCGACCGGTGCGCTGGTGTTGCCGTCGCTGAAGCGCAACGTCCCGCCTAGCCCTGCTACGGGTGGCTCGGCACCTTCGGCTGGAAGACTAGGAGTAGGATGCGAAGCGTGGTTGGGGGGCTCTGTCGGGGGAACATGCGGGGTCGTATAGAGAGACGTGTCCGTCTCACGATGCCGCTTTAAGATGGCGTCCAGGCCACTGCGCTTCGCCTCCGAGGAGACGATGGAAGCGCCACACATCGAGGCGCCACTTGGCATCTCTGTTATATAGGCGTATGTGGTTTTTGAATCTATGGAATAAGAAAAGAGAGAGGCCTATCGGTTTTGACGTTTGGCCCAATCCCTACACTGTCATAAGAGTGCCGCTTTTATGACTATACAAACAAGTAAAGAGAAGAAAAAAAGGAGCAGAAAAAAAAACAGTAAGACAAAGAGAGATACGAGCGCTTGACCAAAAGCAGTGCAAGTACTTCCAAATCCATACAAAGAAGAACATGGCAGAACAAAAATAAAAAAGAGGAACAGTTTCTAGAGATGTGGGGCAATCATGTACCAAACGAGGTCCCTAGCGCATCCCGGCGGATGCCTCTGGCGCCGCTGCCACGCTCACGGCGGCCCGCCGCCGGCTGAGCTCCCGCACGAGCATCGCCGCCTGCCGCTCCTCACCTTCCCCGATCGACATCTCGAGCAGCGTGCTGAGCTCCGCGACGCTGAGAGCGGCCAGCTTCCCCTGGAAGACGGCGAGCGGGTTCTCCACGTACTGCGGCAGCAGCCGGCACAGCAGCTGCTGGCAGAAGCCCGGCCGCACCCCCTCCGCGCGCGTGAAGAGCGGCGGGTGGCGGCTGTGGAACGTGGCCTGGGGCAGCCCCGGCAGCGCCTGCCGGCTGCCGCTACTCGCGAGCTGGTAGCGGCCCTCGCTGGCCGCGACGTAGGCGTAAGGGTTGCCGCCCCCACGGCGCACATCGTCGCTCCGCGCAGCGCTGAGGTCGCTGTACTGTCCAACCGTCGTGTAGTAGCGTTCATTTCGCACCCGGCCCTGCCTCTCGTGCACATAGCGTGCGAGAAAGGAGGTGACCGGGGCCTCGTCCTCGTCCTGCGCCCGCCGCTCGTCGCTGTACGCGGGCGGCCGCCGCTGCCGCAGCGTGCTGTCGCCGCCGCTCCCCGCTTCCGTGGCGGGGCTGCTGCTGCTGCCGCCGGTACGCAGCGCGGCGTCGGGGTAGGGGGTGCGCTGGGAGGACACCGCGGCCTCCCATGGCGCCGCGACCGGTGCAGCGGGCAGCCCAGCATTGGGATTGGCAAAAGCACTCGGAGGAGGGGACGCGGTCGTCGTTGGAAAGAGATAGGTGCTGTTGCTAGGGTTGTTGTTATTATTGGCATGCGTGCTGTCCGAGATGTTGTAGAAGGGAAAGGCAGAGGCACTGGAGTTGTGCGTGTTCGAGCTTGCGGTGTTCACGGCAGAGGGGAAGAGACTCCTATTTGTCTCGTCGCCCGCGGGCGGTCGGCTGGGGGCCGCGTCGTCGAAGTGAACAGCCCGCGCGCCTACATGGAAGGGCTTGTGCTCGCCACCCATCTCGCCGCTGTTACCGCTCGGTCGCCGGTTGCTCTCTTTAGGTGGAGGGCTGTAGATGATGCGGCTGTCGAACATCTTGGTGGCGTCGAGGGTGGACGCGGGCGGGTGCCGACTGCTGCTACGGTCCTCGGGAAGATCATCCAAAAAGGAGGGGTCCATTACTGACTCCTTTTCCTTTTTCTTCTTTCCTATAATCAACGCTCTATGAGCTAAATATATATACAATGTGTATATTGTCGCTAATGGGACCTTCTTTTTTGTTTGTTTGTTTGTTTAAGAGAGGAAAAAGGGGGAAGAGGCAATATGTGTACACGAGCGCGGCATCAAGGCATTTCTACGGAGGGATTCAGACACGGAATAACGAGAGCAAACAAGGTTGTACACTTTTTTTTTCTTTTTTCTGTTAATCGGGTTTTAAAGGACACTGAAAAGAATGTAAAGAGGTGCATGCATAATGGCACATGTGCGCCGTCGCACGGCTGCTTATCATAGGGCTCACCACGTCACGTTCCACGTGTTCTTGTTCAACGAGCTGAACACCGGCAGCGGCTGCTGGTTCCGTCGCCGGTTGTTATTATAGTAGTGGACGCTCTTCTTGTTCGCGATGACGGCCCCGCGCCGCACCTTGGGCAGCGCGCTCGGGTGCAGCGACGCGGACGCATGGCGCGCCGGCTGCCGCTCGGCCGCGTCGCCGCCGCCGTGGCTGGTCTGGGTGAGCTTGCGGCCGCCGGTGTACTTGCGCTTGCGCTTCAGCAGTTTGAAGAAGACGCGTTTGCCCTTCAGCATGTGCGGCGCGATGGGCACCGGGAAGTCGCCCGCGTAGCTCGCGCGCTCCTCCTCGCCGAGCTGCCGCGCGAGCGCGGGCTCGAAGAGGGCGCGGGTGTACAGGTCCTTCTCGAGGTCGCGGCGCTCCATGTTCGACCGGAGGTGGGTGCGGCCCCAGTGGTAGGCGCGCCGCACCGGGTCCTGCCGCGCGTCGCGGAACAGCGCGCCGTGCGGCGGGACGGGGCCCTCCGCGGCGAGCAGCCGCGGCTCGCTCGCCGCCGCCCACGGCACGCCGCCGTCGCCCGCCTCGCTGCGGCGGCCGCCGACGAACCCGACGCCGTCCTCGAAGTCCTTGTAGATGTCCTGCACCGCCTCCACGTAGCCGCGGTCGACGCCGCCGTGCAGGGCGCGCCAGGCGGTGGCGCCGCCCGGCACCGGCAGCCGCCGCACCACCTCCGACCCCGCGCACTGCTGCAGCCGCAGCAACTCCGTGACTGCCACGTTCGCGTAGCAGCCCCGCTCGAGTGCGAAGTGCAGCTGTAGGGTGTGCGCCGCGGTGTCGTAGCGGTACGTGAGCTGCTGCGGGAAGCGGCGGATGGGCCGCGGCGGCTCGTAGAATTCCTTCAGCACGCGTCCCTGCCGGTCCCGCGCGGCCTCCGGCCCGTCGCCGGTGGGCCTGCTCCAGCTCAGGTGGTACTTGTTGCAGACCTGCTCGTAGTAGCGCCCGACCACGTTGTGCGGCAGCGCGTGGTCGCCGAAGGAGAAGCCGGGGTGCACCACGTCCTCGATGGTGAAGCGGTGGCGGTTCGCCTCCGTGACGAGCACGCAGTTGCTTGCGCGCGCCAGCGGCGCCTCCCCACCGCCGGCGTCGCCGCCAAGATCCACCCGCTGCCGGTCCTGGACGCTGCGGCCCTGCAGGCGGCGCCAGGCGGCCGGCAGCACCAGGTCCCCGACGAGCACCTCGCCGCCGCCGGCGGTGGAGAAGTGGTGGTTGCGTAGTGTCAACACCTGGTTCCACAGGTAGCTGCTCTGCCGCTGCGCGGTCAGCCGCCGGCTCTGCGGCTCCAGGTCGAAGTAGGCCTCCTGCAGCTGCCACACAATGAGCTGCTGCCGCACGTTGAGCGGCCGCGCGCCGGCGCCGTCCGCGGCGTGGCTCGTCAGCGGGTCGTGGAGCGATGGGCAGGACAGAAACGGGTGCACGTCGAGGTCCGGCGGCTCGATCCCCACCTGCCGCAGCCGCCGCACCACGTGCCGCCGGTACGCGTCCTGCACCGGGTGCGGGTACAGCCACGGCCGCTGCAGCAGCTCACGCAGGCTGAAGTCCTCGCTCGTGAAGTTCAGGAAGCGGAACGCGAAGACGAGAAAGTTGTGGTGCAGCAGCGCGACCGCCGCGTCCTCGCCGCCGGCGAACCAGCTGAAGCGCTGGCAGCCGTAGTAGTTGGGGAAGCCGTCGCGCACAAAGGCAGCGAGCCGCTCCTCCACGTGCGCGACCGGCGCCGTAACGTCGCGGAGGACAACATCAAAAAAGTTGCCGTAGAGGTCACCGGGGAAGAGCGGGGCCGTCTCGTAGCAGAAGTTGGACAATGACACATGGCCGTACAGCTTTTTGCGCGTCGGTGTGGTAGGCTCGAAGGCGTCATCCGCGTCCCCGGGTGCCGCCTCTGCAGTCTCGGCGGCGGCGGCGGCAGCGCCGTGGCCATGGTCAAAGTGCAGCTTGTGCGTCAGCTGCCGGTTCGCCTCGAGGGCGGCCTGCGGGCTCACATTCTTCAGCCGCACGCGCTGCACCGTGTCGCCAAGGAAGTCCTTGATGCCGGCGAAGCTGATGTCGGAGGGGTGGAGGCGGAGGGTCTGGCTGAGAACGCTCACCGCCGTGCCGTGCGCCACGTGCTGCTTGTGGAGCGTGCACTGCAGGTAGTAATCGCGCCGCCGGCGGGGTGCGCCGTCTGCATCGCCGTCCGCCGCCGGAGCAGCAGCGGCCGCGCCCGGCGCCAGCAGGCAGCGCAGCCCCGCGGTGGTGATGTCCGGGTGGTCCTCCGCGATGGCGCGCAGCCGCGCCTCCCGCGCCTCGAGCGTCGCCAGCGACGCGAGCAGCTGCTGGGTGCGCGTGGGGGGAGGGCCCGCCGGCGCCTCGGCGCCCACCGGGGGCGCGGCGGTCGCCTCGCACAGCGCCGGGGGGGTCTTCTGGTAGCGGAGCAGATCTGCCTCCACCTCGGACAGCATCGCCTTCACGCGATCAGACGTGTTCACCTCAAAAAAAGAAGCGTCCGGGGCATCAGTTTCTTCTTCTGTCGCTGCCGCCGCGTGGGTGGTGCCACCGGTGTGATAAAAGTAGTCTGGCAGATCGGGCACCGCGTAGTCGTACGTGCGCGGCACGCACCGCGCGCCGGGCAGCTGCACCGCGTCGCTGCACATGACAGTCCTGTTGCGGCGCTTGCGCAGCGGCACCGGCGACGGCGTGGGCGCCGCCCCCGCCGGCCGCGGCCCCTCGTCGAGGCACACCTCCATCTCCGTCACGCAGAAGTCCTGCCAGCGCTGGCGGAACAGCCCGTGGAAGCCTTCCTGGCTGCCGTCGACGGGGTTTGCCGTCCCGTCCGCGGAGGTGGTGCCGGCCGTGTGCATGCCGAAGCGCTGAAACACCATCTCTTCGTTCGCAAAGAGATCGTGGGGGTGCACCAGCAGCGCGGCATCCGCCTCGCAGCGCGCCTCTTCGCGCTGCCGCGCCGTCCGCTCCGCCTCCGCGTCGGCGGGCGGCTGCTGCGCGAGCAGCCGCCGCTCATACACCAAGACGTCCGACAGCGGATGCAGCGGGTGGATCTGCTCCGGCGCGACATCGCCTGTGAACTGATGCCGCGCGGGCGTGGCGGCGGGAGCGCGAGTCTGCTGCAGCTGCCGGTGCTTGCTGAGGGCCTGCAGCACCTCCTGCCGCCTCTTCTTTTTTGTACGAGGAGGGCTCGTCTTTACCTCCGCCTTAAGGCTGCTACTTTCCTTGCTGTTACTCGTGTGGGTAGAAGGGGGAGCGGCCTGGCGCGCGCGGGTCCCCACCACCGGGTACTTGCGCAGAGAGTACATGACGTAGTCAATTCGCAGCAGCTGCTCCTTGGAAAGGTGCTGCCGCCACACGAAGGGGGCCTCGGGGGAGGAGATGGTAGTGCGGGGTGCAGTGGAGGGCGTTCCTGTGCTGAGTGGATCTGAAGACAGCCCTGCAGGGTCACGGCTAGGGTTGGAATGGCCACTGTTGCCGCGGCGAGCGTCCGATGCCGCATCCTGGCGAGAGGGACGTGTCAGGCCCATCAGGCTATTCCGCTGTACAGTGAGGGGAGAAGGAAAGACACGAGATCGCAGCACCGGCGAGCGATGCCCATGACGGCGCAGCATTACTAGTAGCAGTGGTAGGGGGGAAAAAAAAAGAACTAAGCTTGCAGTACAGCGTTAAGAGAGAAAAGAAAGGAGGAAAAATCAAATCGAACAGTGAAAAGAAAAAATAAGAGAAAACGAAATGCAGGAAGAAAGTAGAAAAACAAAAAAAAAGAAAAGGCGTGATTCAAGTGGAGGTGTAGTGAATCTTAGATGAAAGAAAAAGAAGAAACTCTTTTTGCTCTCTTTTCTAAAGAAATGATTATACAAACAAATGAATGAAAAGAACGTCTACATCATTAGAATGAAAGAATCTACAAACGATAATTTATTAAGTTGATATTAAAGTAAATAGAAGAAATATGTGAAACTCTGAAAAAAAAACACGACGACAATCGCCATTATTGCGTCCGTGTTATCATAGTCTTTGTAGGATTGGTATTACCCCAACTATCGCCTTGGTATGTCCTCCGCGCCTCCTTGTCTAAACCCCCCTCTCGGTCGGAACAGCAGCGCCCGCTAGTGCGGCGGCGGCCACCGTCGGTCGGGTCTTCTGCGGGTCCTTCAGCGCGGCGTAAGACCCGGACAGCCTCGTGTACGGCGCCTTCGCTACCGCCGCGGAGGCGCGGGCGGAGGCCGTCGCCGCCGCCGCGCCCACCGTCTGCGCGCCTGCGGGGGCGGCCGCCGCGCTGCGCGGCGGCCTCGGCCGCACGGGCGCGGGCGACGGCTGTGCCGTGCGCCGCTGACTCACCGGCGGCGCCGACGTGGGCTTGGCGCGCGTGGCGGCCGCCGCGGCGCCGAACGACGGGCTGACCGCCGCGGCGGCGGAGCCGCTGTAGCTGCTGCCCGCCACCGCGGCCGCGTGGGCGGGCTGCGCCTGGCTCATGTCGAGGTGGCAGCTGTACACGGTCGGGTCCACGCTCAGGTACGGCGCGGTGACCACGGGTGCCTCCACACTCATGAGGGGGCACAGCTGGAGCTTCGGGGTCGGCATCGTCGCCTTGCCAGCCCGCGGCGCCGGGCCGTGATGATAGGTCTGGTACTGCTGCGCACGGTTGTGCTCCATGTCCCACAGGAAAATGCGCTCGTAGTAATTGAGCACATCGACGTCCACCTTGATGGGCTCCCCCATGTCCAGCACCTTGCTGCCCTCGCTCACATCGCCATCGATGTCGTCGTCGTCGTCATCAATATCCTTGTCACTCGTCGCTTTGGATTTGACGGATAGGGCGGCGGAGGCCGCCTGCCGTGTTGGACTTCCCTCGGGAGGAAACTCTTTCGTCACCTCCGCGACGGCGGTGATAAAGATGGGGCCGCCGCTGCTGCTCGCCGCGCCGCACCCGTCCGATTGGCTGCGTTTGACGACCCCCTGCTGCTCCTCCTCCAGCGACGCCCACGTGTGGTAGGCCGCCTTGTAGTGCAGCGGGACGGTGAGGGTCGCACGCGGCCGCGCCTCGGTGTACAGGCGCGGCCTCTCGCTGCTCCGCACCGCGGTGACGGCGGCGTCGCCTCCCGTCGTGGTCGCGCTGGCGGCCGTGGGGGCGGGCATCCGCACCACCTCCTCCCCCGGCGTCGTCAGCAGCTTTCGTCTGGTCAGCTGGCAGCTCCGGCGGCTCGCGCTGTCGGTGTCCGCGGCGCCCTGCAGCGGCAGGGGGGAGAAGGCGCCCATCTCAGGCAGCCGAAAGGGCCGGAAGCCGTCCGTCGCGGTGCTCTGCCAGCTCTGCAGCCACGAGAGAAGCAGCGTGAAGTGCGCCGTGCGGTGCGGCACGGCGGCCGCGCCGGGCGGCGTCGGCGCCACCGCGTAGTCCAGCGCCGCCTCGCGCGACCCCGCGCAGGCGTGGCGGCAGGCGGCGACCTCCGCGGCGCGCGCCGCCGGGGGCGGCTCCAGCACGCTGTAGAGCGGGAGCAGCGTGCGGCAGCGGCGGCAGACAACGAGGTAGGCGCAGCTCATGAGGCGGAAGCACCACGACTCTACGCGGCGCACGTGGTCGAGCGAGACCCCCGGCGTGGCGCTGCCGGCCGCGTCGGGGCCGCCCCTGCCGCTGCGGTCCGACGGAAAGGGTAGCGCGGGGACGTCCAGGAAGGGCACCCCGCACACCGCCGCCGCCGCCGGAGGGGGGGCGTCGGCCTCCGCCGAGCCGGCCGCCGCGGCTACATCCGCGAGGCGTACCTGCTTGGGGTGGTGGGTCCGCACCACCTCCCCGTCGCGGGTCACATCGCGCCCTACATACAGCTGCGCGCACGTCGGCAGCCGGCACGTCGCGGGCGGCGCGCCTGCCCCGGGCGTCTCCCTCCCACCTGCCGCGCCGTGCTCGGGCGGCTGCTCCAGCGGCTTGTAGTAGGCGATGCCCTTCTGGTTGTACAGCTCGTGGCAGATGGTGCACCACGCAAAGCCCACCGGCGTCAGCGTGGTCGCCGCGCCGGCCGCGTCCGACGGCTCGGCGCCAAAGTAGTGCGCGAGCACATAGCCGCGCAGCAGCGCCGCGAGGAACAGGCGGCTCGCTGAGAGACCACTGTGGGGCGCCGCCACGTCCAGCTCGCTGCTTCCGGTGAAGAGGTGCGTGTACGCACGCACGAGGTCGACCTCCGTGAAGACGCCACGGCAGAGGAACTGGAAGAGCGTGTCGGACATGTCCGCGAAGGCGATCTGGGCGGCCTCGCCGGTCCCTGTCGCGTGCGGCGTGCGCAGCAGCAAGTCGGACAGGTGGTTGCGCAGGAAGTGGAACGCCTTCGCTTCTCCCTCCCCGCACCCGGCGGGCACCGCATGGGCTGTCGTACCCATGGCACCATTGCTGTCACCGCTCACCACTGGATCGCTGTGGCATGCAGAAGTCTCAAACTTGGGGTGGTGCGTGATCCAGTGCAGTATTTTCAAGTCGGTCGCGTTGACAAAGAACTTGTACGTGCTCGGCTGCAGTGCATCCGTCGGCTTCGTGGCAGTGGCGATAGGGAAGCTCGTGTTGCCACCCCCTGCTGTTTGGGGAGGGGTGTACGAGGCACTATCTGCGTTCGCCACGGCGCTCATTGATTTCCTTTTCGTTAATTTTCTTGTTTACGTCTTTACTTTTTTTTTGCTTTTTTTTGCTTTTTTTGTTATGGTTGCTTTTTATTTGTTTGCTTGAGGCAAAACACAGTAGACTGTACTATGGATAAACCTAATGATGACTCGTTCTTTACTTTTCTTTCTTTTTTGTTTTGAAACGCAAAATGAAAAGAGACAAAAGAGAGAAAAGAAGGAGAAACAAGAGAATGCAAGGAAGTGTATTTTCACAAGCAATTGGTTACTTTTCAAAGGAAGAATCAAGGGTAACTTGCATTATTCTGGGTTCCTAATCCCGTTGGTGCTGTTTTTTTTTTAAGTATATATTTTACACACTCAAGTGATGATAAAACAAAGGCTGATTCACCAGCCCCCCGCTGCTGCCCACCGCCGACCGGTTGGCGTAGTCTGGATACGGAAGAAAGCTATAATCGCCCAGCGTGACGGAGGCGGCTGCCGCCGCACCGCTCCAGGGGTTCGTATCCCCACGATGGGCCGAAGTGGTGGAAGCATGACTGCTGTGCGTGGTGTTGGGCATTGCCAACGAGGTGTAGTAGAAGGTCGTGTGGCCCTTCCTCGCCGCCCCCACAATCGCAGCGGCTTCCGCTTGTGTGGCTGACATTGACGCAGGGGAACAAGAAGAGAGCAGAGAGAAGCCTGATGGACGCTCACTCTATTTGTGCGGGAAAAAAAAACGAAAGATAAGGGGAAAGAGAAGAAAAGATACGGTAAATCACACGTAAAAAAAAAATGGTGGGATCAACATTGCACCATAATAATTAACACAAAGGTTATCTTGCATGTATGTGTGTGTGTGTGTGTGTGCATTCCAGGTGCACATATTCTACTTGTATAAATTTCAAAAAAGACGATTTATTGATATTTGGTAGTACACGGAACAAAACGAAATGAGGAAAACAGAAACATCACTCGTACAACGCCTAGAAAGAAAAACAGTTTTGAAAGTAAAATAAAAAAAACATTGACTTAAAACACAAAATCGACCAAACGTTATTTGTAGTATGATGTACCTAAATCATATAAAAACGAAATATAATATTCGGCACTGCAAAGACAAGCGAAAACAAAAAAAGCATCTAAAAAAAAAGAGCAAACAAAAACGGAAAAGGAATAATTCAAATCCGAAGAATAAAACTGAACAGAACGATATATCTGTGTATAAATGTATATCATATACCAAATAGAAACAAAAAGTGTGTGTTTAGCGTACAAAGATGGAGAGAGACAGAAAGAAGAATAGGGTTTCTTTTTTTGTTTGTTTATTTCTTTGTTCGTTGGTCTTACCGCACATGGGGAAAAAAGAGAGGCTCATTTCCTACACGAACCAGCTTGCAAGCAGTTACATCTTTTTCGTATGCTTGTCTTTTCGCGAAATAACCGCTGCTTGTGAGTGTATGTACCTGAACGTGTATGTGTGGTGGTGGTTCCATTCTGTGCGTTCATTTGGTAACGCTCTCTCACGGTACGCCTCTGCACACGCGTCTCTCACGCCGAGGCCCCGCCGGCCGCCCGCCGCGCGCTGCGCATCGTCTCCTGCAGCCCCTCCAGCGCAAGCAGCTGCACACACAGCGGCGCCGTCGACGCGAAGAGCTCGTTGTTCCCGATCACCTCCTTCAGCTGCCGCATGAACTTCTCGTTCGTCTGCGGTGACGTCCGCGCGACTTCGCTCGGGTGCGAGTCCATGAAGTCGGAGACGGTGAGGATGACCTCGCCGTAGAGGCCACGCGTCGGCATCAGCTCGCGGATGGAGTTGCGCAGCGCATCGATCGACCACTGAAGCGTGGCGAGCGTGCTGCCGCCGCCCTCGCCGCCGCCGGAAGCATGCGCGGCCTGGCCCGGCGACCGCCGGGCGTCCTCCGAGGGCCGCGTCGCCGGCACGCGCGGCTGCGCGGCGGCCTCGGCGGCCGGCGACCGCGGCGC